>JABSTB010000690.1:0-23809 GCA_013756995.1 Neonectria neomacrospora | reverse complement strand
AACTAGTAGGTTGCGGTGAGACGGCGGGAGGGAAGCAAACATGGGGGGGGGGGCATGTTCGATTCGGGTTCTTTCGTTGCGGCTGAATACGTAGGGAGACTCTTGGTTGGTGCTGACGCCGGATCGAGGTTACCCCGGATTGACAGGTTCGGTTCTGCCTGAATCCTTAACCAGAAAAGACGAGCGTTTTAATAAGAGGATGCTGATATAGGTTGGTAAACCGCGGCGCAGCTCTCGCTTTGGGGAAGCCGGAGAGAGAGTTGGCTGCATCGTCAGTCACAACACCACACCACACACACCACGGACGCCAAGATGCAAGCGCCCCCAGCCCAGCACGACAACAATGGAGGCCACCAACGTCAGAGCTGTCCCTCCGAAAAAGCCCGTTGGCGTACGGAGGCTGTAGCAACTTCGTGCTCTGCGTGAATAGTGCTGTAGGCAGATTGCACACCCCGGCCATGTGTGCGCCTTGGTTGATGGGACCTCATGGACCTGGACTTCATAAGCGACACGCCTCCCTGCCGCTCTTCCGTCTCGTGTGCAGGGAATCATCCCGGACAGACTGTGGATTTGCTTCTTTGCTTCCCTCTTCAGCGTATACCTAGTTCTGGATTCCTGCCCCGGAGCCTCGTTCTTTGTTTCCATCCCTCCCATCTCCTCCCTCTTGTCTGCCGATGAAGTGAATAGAGTTGTCCCGGGCGGCGTCACTTCAACCTACAGAGCCGTGATTCACAGCGCGCTCACTTCGTACAAGCCCTCTACAACCTGTACGACAGTTCATCTCGACCGCCTGTCAACCCAGAGTTTCGGTGCTTCATCCTGCCTCAACCTCGCTCATGGCCGTCAACGGCGCCGGGACCTTCCACCGCACCCGCCTCGACGAGGACGAGGATGCCGCAAACATCTCCCGCAACGTCCTCGCCGAGTCCTGGAGACAATGGCCTAACGAAGCTGCCGTCAGTACCTGTGTCCTTGTCCTGCCACTTTTGTGTCACCCGAGTTTCGTCCCACTGACACCGCAAACTAGTTTGACAACCTCGAAGAACATCGCGGTCCCATCCCTCTAAAAGTCACAGGAGACATCCCGCCATGGGCCGCAGGATCGCTTTACCGCACGGGGCCCGGCCAGAGCCGTGTTGACAAGACAGCCAAGGGGACTCACTACGTCACGCACTGGTTCGACGGCTTCGCCCACACCCACCGCTTCGACATCAACGCCCCCAGCAAACCTGGAGAGCAGACCACCGTCACCTACTCGTCCCGCCGCCAGTCCGACGACTACGTCTCCCGCGTGCGGAAGAAGGGCTGGCGGTCGGGCATCTCGTTTGGCCAAAAGGCAGACCCCTGCGTCGGCATCTTCTCCAAGCTGATGAGCGTCTTCGAGCCCAAGCTGACCACGTACAACGTCACCGTCATGGCCGACGTCCCCGGCATGCCGGCCGAGAAGCCCGCCCAGTCCTCCGGCCACCGTCCGCCCGTCACCAACCTCTACACCGGCACCGACGTGGCCGCGTTGCAGCGCATCGACCCGGCGTCGCTGGAGCCCCTCGGCCCAGCATCGCAGGCCGTCTTCCACCCGGATCTCAAAGGGCCCATGTCTAGTGCGCATGCCCAGCGGGATCCGGAGAATGGAGACTTTTTCAACTACAACCTCGAGTTCGGCCGCGTCCCGACCTACCGCATCTTCCGTGTGAGCGCCGCCACGGGTAAGACGGACATCCTGGCCACCGTCAGCGACCCGGGCTTGCCGGCCGCGTACCTACACAGCTTCTTCCTGACGCAGAACTTCCTCGTGCTGTGCGTGCCGTCGTCGCACCTCCAGTGGAAGGGGCTCGGCATCGTGTGGCACCGCAACGTGCTCGATGCTATAGAGCCGTTTGACGCATCGAAGCGCTGTCGATGGATCGTGGTCGACAGACGTCACGGGAAGGGTGTTGTGGCGCGGTTCTCGACGCTAGCGGCCTTCTTCTTCCACAGCGTGAATGCCTTTGAGGAGACAGCCACGGGTGAAAAGGGGGAGGAGCGTGTAGACCTCATCCTAGACTACGCCGAGTACGAGAACCTCGATGTCATGAAGGGGTTCTACTACGACGTCATCCTCAACCGCAACGAAGCAGCCAAGAAGTTCTGGATGGCGAACGAACGGTCCAAAACGACAACGCCGCGCTTCGTCAGACACAAGTTCACGATGCCGTCGCCCAGCGCCACCCCAACGACGGACTACTCCGCCACGGCCTCACGGGTGCTGACGATCCGCAGCCCGCACGCGGGAGACCTGCCGACGATCCACCCAGGCCGGCGCGGCAAGCCGTACCGGTACGTGTACAGCACGGCGAACAGGGGGCTGAACACGCTGGTGGACGCGCTGGTCAAGACGGACGTGGAGGCGGCGGACGCGGCGCTGTGGGCGGGGCCGGCGGGCCACATGCCGGGGGAACCAATCTTTGTGGCACGGCCGGGCGGGACGGACGAGGACGACGGCGTGGTGCTGAGCGTGGTGGTGGACTGCGTGAGCGAGAAGGCGTATCTGCTGTGTCTGGATGCGAGAACGATGGAGGAGATGGGGAGGGCGGAGGCCGAGTTTGCGATTGCCATGGGGTTTCACGGGACGCATGTTCCCACGAATACATGAAGGAGGCATACACGACTTGTGTAGGAGGTATGGGCTGGCATTATGGGCAAGGGAGGAATAATGAGTGAATGATTAGGGTGGGATATCTCAGCCAGGGATGGACACTACGGGCGGCAACCCCTTTTAATGACTTCATGACCGCTTGTTATGACGAGGCATACGGGGTATACAGCAAGCGAGCAACTTAGCAACAATTGAATCAATACCTTTTCTTTTCAAGTTAAATCAGCAGGCATGCAGATACTATGTATGAGGATGGCTGTGAAAGGCTGTTTTTAAGTTGAGCTAGACCCGAGTGGAGATTCCATCGTACGACTTTTATATATCATCAGCAGACCGCTAGAAACACAGAGAACACGGCACTTCACCGGAGCCTCATTCAACAAGCAAGGCTAAGCAAGATGATAACAAGTACGGCAGGAGTGTACCAATAATAGAAACAGCCCCCCCGCAAAAAGCCGCAACTCGATCCGATCTTCCAAGATGCCGGAAGGCGGGTAGCACATGAAATATGCACCCCGCGAAATGCAACGTGGGCGAAAATGGCCTGACGTGTGATGCCATTTCCACGCCTGCTAGAACTCGACCCCCCTGGAAGCCGAAAAAGGAGAAGACGGGACGAGGCCAGGCCGTCAAGCGTGCTCCTTGCTGCTGTGGGGTGGTTGATGAGGAGGAATCGCGTGGCGGCGGAACAGGAAGCGAAGGCAAGAGACGAGGATCATGTCGTCATCCGTCAAGTATCATGATGTGTCGCCCGACGACATGCGCTTTCGGCCGCGCAGGGGGCTGGCCTCATGAGATCTGCGTGTGACTGACGCGGGAGCCGAACGCCGTGATCCATGCTGTCGGGCCTCGGACTGATTGATAACGCACCATATCAATCAGTTGAGCTTGGACTCGGCATGAGCGGCGCGCGGATAGCCGGGGAATGGCCATGATGAGGAAGAGACGGTGTATTGTCTTTAGGGGTTTGATGCTCCGTGGGTCGTGCCGTTGGGATTCGTACTGAGATTGTTAGAGTTGAGCCTTCGTGAAGCACTTGCCACGAAATCGTGGATATTCGATAGAGGTCTACCGTGGACTCATCTCACCTCATGGGTGACTCGACGGATATTCATACACGTAGACAATACCACAGATCACCCAGGAAATCACATCGTCATATGCTTGTAAAACACTCGTCATTCAGTGAGAGCCTAATGGTTACAGTTCATTCAAACACCCCTTCCATCATCTTTCCGTTCCCATCTCCCACCACCCTCTCCGAAAAAACCACCCGTTGTGGTTCCAAAGTAAAGATAATAAAAACCCCGTTACTCCCGATGGTTATCCCGTCTGCAAGACATGAGATAAAATGACCAACGATGGTGTCAAGTGCGTGCAATGGCAATTGGCCTGTACGCTTCACCCCAGTGAGATGAATCCATAGGTGATTTCCCTATCCGTGTGAGCGCGTATGCTCCCCTCCCCCGTCTTGCTTCTTCTTTTTGATCTCCAGCCCCGAATGAGGGTATCGTTTCCGGGTTGACATGATATCATTTCGGTAGTGTTTTTTGTTTGGTGTGCTGTGTGAAAATTGAGCCGGGCAGGATATCTGCTCTTTACGCAGCAGCAGCGCTGGCCTCGGCAGTGGGCAGCTTCATGCCGGTACCGCTCAAGCTGGTGGCCTTGACCTTGGGGTTCTTGGTGTAGTAATCTGAGATGGCAGACTTGATGGCATCCTCAGCCAGCATGGAGCAGTGGACTAAGCGACAAATGGAGTTAGTCACATTTTCATATGAGATATTTGGGAGCGCGGCAATTGCGCAGGGAGTGAATGAGGGACATACGCTTGACGGGAGGGAGGCAGAGCTCCTTGGCAATCTCGGTGTTCTTGACCTTGCCGGCGTCGTCGAGGCTCATGCCACGGACGAGCTCGGTGAGGTAGCTGCTGGAGGCGATGGCGGAGCCACAGCCGAAGGTCTTGAACTTGACGTCGGAGATCTTGTTGGTCTCAGGGTCGACGCGGATCTGCAGCTTCATGACATCGCCGCAGGCAGGGGCACCGACGAGGCCAGTGCCGACGTCGAGGTCCTTCTTGTTCATGGACCCGACATTGCGAGGGCGGGAGTAGTGGTCCAGGACCTTCTCGTGGTAGGCGCGGGAGGCGTTGATGGCGACGGCGGGAGCGAGCTGTCGCGCGGGGAGGATGGAGGGCCGGGCGAGGGGCGCAGCGAGAGCGGCCCGTCGAGAGACAGCGCGAAGTCCTCGGGAGAACATTGTGAGGTGTGAATGTGGGAGAGGCTTCGGGTGAGGAAGTGAGGAGATGAGGCGGAGGTGACGGCGGTAGCGGATGCGGAGGTGGACAGGCGATATTTCGGATCCGGTAGGTGTTAGCTTGCTCCTGCTATTGGCTGCGTAGGGTCGACGATGTGGTTGAGGGATGAGGGATGAGGTCGAGGTTGAGAGTCGACGATATGTGGGATGAAGAAGGGAAGATTAAATTGCCAGTTGTGTGGAGGCGAGATAAACTTGAGGCTGGCTGGCTGCAACTAGGATGGGCGGCGATCCGGGCTTGGGAACAAAAAAAGATGCGGGACTTGGCCCCTGCGAGATGGGAGAGGATGGCGATTTCGGCCTTTGCATCACCGGGTCTCCGCCCCGGCCAACCAGCGAGCTTCGATTGCTCGGCCATTACGTCTTTGCTAGCTCGGGGCTCGGAGAAGAGGTTAGCCCTGGAAGGGGAATAGTTGTGCAGCGCTACCACTGGGCTGCTGCACGCTATTGGCCAGGTGCCCGTGGGGACTGCAGTGGCTGTTGGCCGTCGTCGGCTTTTGAGGGGAATACTCCGTGCGTCAGTGCTCACGGTTACGACATCCAGCATCTGATAAGATGCCCCCGGCGGCCCGTGAACTGGATGCACAATTAATAATATCATGGCCAGGTAGGGACGCGTCCGTCCTGTCTTCCCTGTCGCCGTTTTCTAGTCTGGGCCTAAGACAACCGTTGAACGAACTTGAGATCAGCGTCTTCAGAACAGAATCATGACCATCTCTGCAGCTTTACACCGTCGTCATGTGATTCTACGGATGCGGCGCCCTCCAACCACTGCTCCCCTCAACACTTTGGAAGCGGCGGCACTACTTCTCCGAGGACATCGCATCCCTGGCCCATCTGCTGCATCATCTTATCGGATTTTCCATCCCTGCTTTCCAGGCTCCCTCCAGCCTCCGGCTGAACGGTGACAGTGACACCTCCATCCTCCGCGGCACTCACTCCCGCGGCCGCGGAGTGGGACTTCAGCAGCGAGTCCTGCCCTAGTATGGGGAAAGCTGGTACTCCGTAGGTCAGCACCAGTTTGCGCTGCAGGACAGGCTCCAGCTCCGTCAGAAATCACCGGCGGCAATTCAACGGCCACTGGGGACTTGAATGACCGCCGAGTCCGTAGTGTGCTTTGGGGCTCGGACTGTGCGTGAACCGTGAGCCGGACGACCACCATCAGCAAAACCGGGTACGTCATGCTGGCTGACCATGCGTCATTCTTGTGCAAGGGAAATCACCGATAGGATCATTATCCAATTCGCCGCTGAAGTACTGTACGGTACTTTCGTGTAGAGGTCGAACCGGTACCCAAAACAATCACAGCTTGACTCTTTCTCTACGAGGAAGAATCACTGTTCGGCGATAATCGTTTTTGGCCTCGGCCATGGGTTGAAGCCGAAGCCACTATTCCCAGCGCCCCATGTCCACGAAGATGTCCCTCTCACAGCCCCTGCATTGTCCTTGTAGAGACCATCGCCCATGCTCTCTCAGCCCTTGGTTCCGCCGTGGCATTCCCCCGTGCTCCGTCCCCTGAGTCTAGCATGCTCTCGGCAGCCACCAAACAGCGGCTACTATTCCGACAGCGGTCCGCCGGGGCTTGGTACCGCCGAGCCCGGCCTGTTGCTCCGACACCTTGGTGCGCTGCCACCAATCCGGGGTCCATCCATTCCAGCCGAATGGCCGGCGGAGCGGGCTTATAAATTTCGGCTGGCTTCTTCGATGCCTCGGTGCCTTGCCACGCGGACCCCGGATTCCGAGCGAACGCCGCAGGAATGCTGTACTGCGTAGTACAGGCGAGTGACACATGCATACCACACAAACAAATATGCGTGCAGTATCTGAGCAAGCTCAAATCCAAGGGCAAATGGACCCTGCAGAGCTAGCTAGTGGAGGTCGACTATTTGGAATACCACACCGACGCGAGGCGAATATCATTTCCTTTCTCAACCATATGACAGCGCTGACTGCTGATCCTCGCCAACCCCGCCGCTGCTGCTGGGAGGCGAGGGTTGTGTGAGGGATCGATCTGGTTGAGCCACACAGACGCCACATGTTTGCTGGATGCGCCACATCCGATCCCGCATCGACGCCAGGGCATCGAAAAGATTTGAGTGTGGCTTCGATCTTCCTGACTGTGTGGCTCGTTCTGTGGCGCAAAGTGCCCCGCCTTCCTTGTCTCGTCCTTCCCCAGGCTCCAGTGACGTGTGGTTGATCCTCCATCGCAAAGTTGATGGTGCATCATTTCTAAGCAACGACACTCTTCTTCTGGAGACATCTCGACAACCGCGTATTGTGATAAACTTGAGAAAGACAAGAACAGAGAAAAGAAGCTAGTTGCACTGGACCCAGCTCAACATGACTTGCCCGCATTTGGAGTCGATCGGTAAAGTCGACCCCGCCAACTCAACCCGCCCTGTTGCAAGCTTGAAGCTGAAGCTGGTGCCGAAGCTCAAGCTGAAGCTCGACACTTGATGCTCTCTCTCCGCTTTGTTTTGCATCGCCAGCAACGAGTACGGCAAGCTAACTCTTTGCTCGTTTTCTAGGGCTCACGCCTCCTACGCCCTTCCAGTCTGTCTACCGCGAAGACTGCACACAATGCTTCGACTCCATCGTGAGCTGCCACCGCCTTCCCCAATCCGCAATCTTCCCCGGCCTTACTGACCACTCCGCCCGATCTAGGACGACCCTGCCGGCCTGGATGTATGCCTCCAGTGCTTCAACGGCGGCTGTGCCGGCGACCGACTTCATAACAAGCTCCACCACATCCTCACAAGCCACCCGCTGGCCCTCAACATCCGCCGAACTCGCAAGGTCGTCGTTCGAGATGAGCCCCCGGCCAAAATGTCCAAGCTGTCCATCGCCGCCGAGACCGAAGAGGACCGATATGATTCCGCCTTGACTGTCAAGTGTCTTGAGTGCAACACCGAGCTGGACAAGACCGGCCCCAAGCTTGCCCCCATCGTCGACAGCATCATGAAGGCTAACACCTTCTCCCGCAAGGAAGAAGTCAAGGCCTGGGAGCAGGAGCTGACGAGCTGCGAGCATATCTTGTTGATGCAACAGCACCCGCCCAGAAAGATCGAGCAGGGCGCTCTTGGGCACTGCTCAGCTTGCGACTTGGCCGAGAACCTCTGGCTTTGCCTGGAGTGTGGGAACTTGGGATGTGGTCGCAAGCAGTTGGGCGGCGTCGATGGAAACTCGCATGCCCTGGCTCATTCCACCGAGTCTGGCCATGGCGTGGCTGTTAAACTGGGATCCATCACCCCCGAGGGCACGGCCGATGTCTACTGTTACAAGTGCGACGACGAGCGCATCGACGACAGCCTGGGCGAGCACCTGGCGCATTGGGGAATTGTCCTCGCAGAGAGGCAGAAGACCGAGAAGAGCCTGACGGAGATGCAGATTGAGCAAAACCTCAAGTGGGACTTTAGCATGACGACTGAGGATGGCAGAGAGCTCAAGCCCCTGTTTGGCCCAGGCCTGACTGGTTTGAAGAACCTGGGCAACAGCTGTTATCTCGCAAGCATCCTTCAGTGTCTTTTCGATATGCCCTCCTTTAGAGAGCGATACTTCCGACCCAACGACGACTTGCCCATTGTACAAGAGGCTGCTTCCGACCTGGAGACCCAGCTGCGAAAGATCGCCGACGGTCTCGGGTCAGGTAGATACTCCAAGCCGGATACCGATGTGGCTGTGGAGTCTGGCATCACTCATCAGAAGGGTCTCCCGCCTGCCATGCTCAAGCATCTGATCGGCCGAGGCCACGAAGAATTTTCCACCATGCGGCAGCAAGATGCCCTTGAGCTGCTCCAGCACCTGTTCAAACTCATCACCCGGTCCCAGCATCCTGGCGACCTCAAGGATCCCACCCAGCAGTTTCGGTTCGCTTTGGAACAGCGCCTACAGTGTCTGGGATGCAAGAAGGTTAGGTATAGTACCAACGAACAGGACAACATCTTCATCGACGTTCCTCTGGAGAAGATCCCGGCCGAAGAGGGTGTGGAAGCAAGTGCAGATGCCTACAAACCGGTTACTCTCAAGGAATGCTTGGATAACCTGACCGCCACCGAAAAGGTCGAGCTGACTTGTTCGGCATGCGGAAGCAAGGACGGATTCACCAAGCGGTCGCTTTTCAAGACCTTCCCTGACGTCCTTGTCGTCAATGCCAGGAAGATGACGGTTGTCAACTGGGTTCCTATCAAGGTCGACGTTCCTGTACTTGTGCCCGATGAGCCATTCCCCCTGGACAGCTACCTGTCTCAAGGACTTCTCCCATCGGAGGAGCCGCTGCCTGATGAGCCAGAGGTTCAGGCCCCTGCATTTGTTCCTGACGCCTCAGCAGTGGAGCAACTGGAGGGGATGGGTTTCCCTCGTAACCGCTGCGAGCGAGCCCTGCATGCCACAGGCAATTCTGATGCCAACGCGGCTATGGAGTGGTTGTTTTCCCACATGGAAGACGCAGACATTGACGCACCTCTTGATCTGGGTGGGCAGTCAGCGGCTGCCGCTGGCACCGCAGACCCCGAGAAGATTGAAATGCTCGGCGCTATGGGTTTTGGGGCCCCCCAGGCCAAAAAGGCTCTCAAGGAGACGGGCGGCGATGTTGAGCGAGCTGTAGAGTGGCTCTTCAGCCACCCTGACGACCAAGGGACCTTTGACGATGATGCCCCTGCAAGTGCCGCAGCTGCTCCCAGCGAGCCGGCTGGAAGTGCGACTCTCCCTGCCAATTTCCAACTCCGATCCATCGTGTGCCACAAGGGAACAAGCATACATGCCGGGTAAGTTGGATCCGCGCAACGGTCAAGACTTATCGAGCTAACTTGTTTACAGCCACTACGTTGCCTTTATCCGCAAGCAGCTTGAAGATGCCACCACCTGGGTGCTCTTCAACGATGAGAAGGTGGTGGAGGCGCATGACGTGGACGAGATGCGCAAGTTTGCTTACGTCTACTTTTTCACGAGAGTTTGATGATGGAAGATTATGAACGACGGTGATGAGGCGTAGATGGTTTACTATAGGACGAGTGTAGATGGGGTCACGGCGTGAGAAAACAGGAAAAAGTTGAGACTGGTTCTTTGAACCGTCTTATAGAAGTTGCAGATAAAGGCACCGGGTGCCGAATAGATACCAAATATCGTACAGATCTGCCAACGCCGTTGTTGAAGTTGAATGTGAATAAACAAAGGCATAGTGCCCTTCGCGCCGCCCAACGCCGTCCCAGTCGTATTGCTACTCTTTGGTCATTATTTATACCTCGTTGCAGCGTGGTTCCCGCCCGCACGCCTGCAACACTCTCTCGTTATTCCGCCTCCTGAAGTGTTGTCGGTCACTCAGCCAGACGGTAGCTCACCAGCGTGTCTACGCGGTGGCTGGCGGTGCTGAAGCCGCGCAGCTGGACCCTCTCGCCGTTCTCGATCTCCTTGGCGGTGGAGTCGCCCCACTCGACGGGGACGTCGCTGTCGGCGTCGGCGTAGACGAGCACGTTGAAGGTGCAGTCGCCGCTGAGCTGCGGGAGGAAGGTGACGGACGCGGTGATCTGGCGGAAGATGGCGGCGATCTCGGCCTGGATCTCGGGCTCTGTCTTCTCGGCGGTCGCGGAGGGGGCGGCACCGCCTGCGACGTTTTCTTGGTCTGCGGCTTTGGAGGAGGACTTGGACTTGGACTTGGTCGGTTGGAAGATTTGGACCTGCGGATGGTTAGAGAGTAATTGGTCCAGACAGGAAATAGAAACGCACGTCAAATTGCCATCGCTCTACGTGCTCGCCCGTGTCCTTGTCGGTAATGACGATGACGAGCTTGGAGATCTTGCCGCCGACCATCCACTTGTCCAGCTGCGACATGATCTTCTTGATGTAGGCCTTGACCTGGTCGTCGGCCGAGACTAGCATGTTGAGGCCATACTTCTTGACGCTGCGCAGGGTTGTCAGTTGGTGGGAAACGGAAAGTGGGAAGGTTTCGGTGTATCGTACGCTGTGAAGTCCTCCGCTGGGTAGACGCCTCGTTGGAACCTGCAGATATGTTAGTCGTTGGGGAAAGTCGAGCGAAGGTACGGGTATTCGAACAAGATGCTGTGGATGGAGTATTGGAACTAGAGCAAGTCAGCCAGGCGTGGCAGTTTGGGGGGGGGGGGCAGAAAGTGAAACGTACGAACTCGGCGACGAGGCGCGCACTGCCCTTGAGGGAGAGCTTGTGGACCTTGGACTTATCCTTGATCTTGGACGATTCCTTTGATGACATTGCGGCGGCGAAAGCGGGCGGTGCGCTGGGGTGAGGGACGGGCGACGGGTGGTGGTGGTGATGAGGATGATGGAAGTTGCGATTTTGTTTACTTTGTGGTTGCGGGGTGGATGGGCTTCGGTGAGGGGATGGTCAGTGCGGCGGGGCTCACCTGCTCACCTTGACTTACCGTGGGATAGCTTTTGCACACTGGAGGGTATCCGAACGAACCAGGACATGGTGAGTTTCCAGTGAATTAATGGTATTTTGGTGTAAGTATCGTTGATTGAGCAATGGATTCCCAGGTGCGGTTTGTTTTATAGTTTTCGTGGAAAACATCGCTATGTCTTCCTGAGCGTTGCCAGCTTGCCCCCTTGGTTCATCCATCATTTCTTATCGTTAGATTTGTCTTGACAGCACGAACAGAGGAGATGGGTCTAACAACTTCCACTTGCGATATGCAAAGGCAGCCGGTACATCTAGCCAGTCACCCCGAGCAATCAACACGGTCTTCAATGTTCCGTCCTGCCTTTCGCGTGACATTTGTTAATGACTTGACAGTCTGGTCGTTACGATGGTCAGCAAAGAATGAAGACACCAGTGGGTTATATCGTGTGATAATGTTTCCAAGAAGATAATTGATCAGAATGCACGATCAAGTCGTGTCAACTGTCCTCAGGGGCTCGAACTCCCCTTTCATCACTAAGGTTGTCTACTAAGTAGCACTGGGAATCGGGATGGGAACTCATTTTCAATGGTCCGACAATGGGTACGCTGAGAATAGGAGCTACTGATCCAAAAGGCTAGAGGATAAGACCGTGGTAGAGAACTCGAACGAAGCTTGTTAGAGGATAGTCGATGCGAGACTATCGACAGGGCTCCTTAAGCAGGCATGCCAAGCAAGGAAGTAACTGACAAACAAGCCGTCGAGCGACAAGGTGTGTCCGCAATCAAGCAGGATCCGGCAACCCCGAACATTCTGGTGAATTTGAACCTGAGATGCATGCAGGCTCTCGGCGTAATATCAGTGACCAGCCATATTCGGCTTCGATCGACATTCGATACCCCCCTTAGCTCTCATCCTTCTTTACAACGTAGCTTTTCATATAGCCGTATCCTACGTTGAATTTCATGAGTTGGACTAAATTGGCACTGGGCTCAAGACGCTCTCGTCGGGTTCTGGGCCTCCTCCTATCTAGGAACAAGGCAGACCAAGTTCCTTGTTAAATCCAGGCACGGTTGTTCCTTCGGCTCCGTAACATACCCTCCGCATAAGAGTTCTCGTCATCGTCGGGTCCCGACGTAGTTTCTTCTGATCCTTGTATAGGCTTGAGCGGCTGACACTGAAGATTGAATTTTGTTGCACGGTTTCCCCATTGTGTAGGCAGTTATTACTAACAAAGGCTGGATTAAGCGGCGAGAGAGGATTGCGTAATGAATACCGGGTTCATGAATAATGAAGTCATGATGCTACAACTGGCTTGGGAGTGGATTTCAGCACATCCCGTCCCTGAGAGGACTTGGGATGACGATTTGCCCAAAAGGGTAATTTCTTCAGATGGCGACATGGAAAGACGCTATCGGCGATTTAGCAGCAGCGAAGACAACAAGGCGCATGAACACAGGGATGTCGCTCCTTAGCTAAGCCAGCAAGCTATGCCTCATGTTGAACAGTGTTGTGGCTGAGGGAGCAAGAACCACATTTCTAGTTCGTCCGTTCGTCTCAGAAGCCTGTACGTAACAAAAGCAGAGAGAGCGTTAGAGAGGAAACGTTACAACTTACAGGCCAGAAAGCGTGTGCGGCGGTTCGGACGAAAAAGGGAAAAAAGGGAGCCGCCGGTTGGTCATTTGAAGGACCGCAGCGAAAGCAAAGCATCCATGTTTAGTGCATGCATGCGCCAGAAGTGGTCTGCGCGCCGTGGTTCGTTGCAACGCTGTGGGCTGTCGAAACTGATGGCCGCTTACATGTCTCAGGGGAGTCTTCCAAAACAGAAGGTGGGTTTGTGAAACAAAAGGCAGCGAGCTAGTGCTTGAAATCTCACACCATTAAATAGCCTGGAAGAGGCCAAGTCGGGCCTACTCGCGCCGCTCCACGACTCCATCGCCAACCACAAGGCGACTGGCACAAGGCTTGGCCCATCCTCATCCGGCAGTCTGACCGGGACCGGGGTGGCAGTCCTCAGGCTCCCCCACAAACTGCAGGCCAATGGGCTAACACATGTGAAAGATCATCTTACGTTCCTCCTTCTCCTGGCCAGAAACAATTGCCAGATTCCGAGGCAGAGGAGCGTCAACCTTGCACCCGCAAGGCACGCAATGGGCCGGCAAGGATGATTCCCGTCGATCATATTGATCCGTCCCTCCCTCCCTCTCTCCACAATCTCGCAGGCTACAGGTCAGGACTTCGTGTCCTGGCCAATCACCTAGTCCAGAGCTTGGGAGTCCAGCTTCACATCGCCGTCGTTTGATCCTTCTCATCACATAGAGTAGCAAGATCCAAGAATGCCCCCGAATCACCACCGCATACCACGTCCCCGATAGCCTCGTTCGTCCCGACTTGTCTCATCACATGTCACTGACGTTTCGTAGTATGGTCTATGGTCAGCCGTCATGGTCCATGGGTGTTAGCTAGTTCGCTCCCATAGATGCTAGGAGTGAGGCCATCTAGGATGCAATCCAAGGTATATAACCCGCTGGCCGAGCCCGAGTCAATGCTGCTCTCCATAGTCTTCTTCTTAGGTGCTTACTTGGTTTAAGTTGTTCGTTCTGTCTTTCGTTGGTTCTTCTTCGTCCAGTCACTCTTTTACTTACCCAGTCCACTCGTTCACTCCGCATACAATGCGTCCATTCATTTTCCTAGCCGCCCTCCTCGGCGTTGCTACCTGCCATCCCACCCTCAAGTTTGCCCGAGGCGACCACACTTCCAAGGGCTTCACCAAAATCCACCCAGGAGGTGTAGACGATGTCGAGGTCACTGAGGACAACACCCTCAACAGTACCTCCTTCGACAACAGCACGAACACCATTGCCCGGCGGGACCCGGTTGGTGCCAAGCTTCCTCTGAAGTTCGTCAACAACTACGGCGGCGGCGCTATCAATGCCTACATCTCTGGACTCGACTCCAACGGAATCGTCGTCTTTGTTGCTGCTGACGGATCTTTGATCTACCCTTCTTCCGGTGGTTCTACCGTTCCTGTTCCGGTCACCGAGAACATTGCCATCCCTATCACGTCGACTGGAGACACGCTCGAGTTCATCCTGCCTATTGAGATGAGCTCTGGCCGTATCTACTTTTCTGAAGGCGAGTTGTCTTTCTTCATGGTCAACATCGGCACCGGGGACGGCTTGGTCCAGCCCTCGGTTACCAACCTCCAGGACCCCAGCGCCGGGATGAACTGGGGCTTCGTCGAGTTCACCTACACTGGCGGCGTCATTTATGCCAACATCAGCTATGTTGATTTCGTCGGCATGATCCTGGGCATGCTTCTCTCCGTCACCGATGGCAGCACCCAGAGCGCCGCAGGACTCCAGGCCAACAGCGTCGCTAGCATCTGCAACGACATGGTGACGCAGGGAAACGCCGACGGCTTCCCCTGGAGCGCCATGTGCATCGCCAACAGCGCAGGAACCCCCATCCGAGTCCTGTCGCCCGGGAACTACCACGACCTCAACAACGACGCCTTTGCCAACTACTGGACCAGCTACGTCGACGAGGTCTGGAGCCACTACTCCACCCAGCCCTTGACCATCAACACCCAGAACAGCGCAGGAAACGTCAACTGCCAGGTCTCGGGCGACCAACTGATCTGCGACGGCGATAACCGCGGCTACGCAAAGCCCGCCGCCAACGACATCTGGGGCTGCAACAGTGGACCGTTTGCTATTCAGGATGGTGATAACGACATCCACAAGGCCGTCGTGCCCCGACTCTGCGCTGCGTTCGTGCGTTCTACTCTCCTTATCGATGGAGGCAATGTGCAGCCGAGCGTGAGCAGCGACTCGTACTACTCGGTCAATCCTACCAACCACTACAGCCGCATCATTCACAAGTACGAGGTCGATGGCAAGGGATATGCGTTCCCCTACGACGACGTCAACCCCGACGGCAATGAGAACGCCTCGGGTACTGTTTCGTCGGGCAATGTTGACAGCTTGACTATTTACGTTGGCGCTCCGCCTTCGTAGTGTATTTATAGTCCGATTACATGTTTTGATATTTTTCAATTTGGGGTTTTTATTAGACCCGATTGTACTTTTATAAAATCTGTATTTTACTTCGCTGCATGCCCATGTTACTGTCGCGTTGAATGTGCTGTCTCTTCCCTCCTTTTTTGTGTTGACTTTGCAGTTTTCACTTGGTTGACAACAGTTTCACATATCTACATGGTCTTCAGGTACTCACCGAGTGCGGTGAGAAATTGATGTCAGAGCTTATTATAGATGACGGAAATATTATGCTTGATATCTCAGTCATAAAGAGATGTACTCCATACATAATCACAGGTTGGAACCTCGAGGTTGCGCACGGAAACCTGCGGGTGTGCCAGTCGAACGAAACTCACGCTACATTGACGTCGGGAAGCCACAAGGTCTTTAATACCGGCAAATCACTTACCAAGTTGGAAAACGTTGAGGTCTTCAAGTTTGCACTCGCTGGACAAGGCATTCTTTTGAACTGACACACCGCATTATCAACATCTAGTAAACTAAACACTCCAGTTGAGTCTCATGTGTGCCTCATATAATGATTCTTTTCAATCAAATCTTGTAGCCGCATTGATAAGAAATCCGTCCAAGAACAACATACTGTAGCGTCCTGCTGGTCGTCACAAATGGGAATATGTTCAGGCTCATTCGCAAGTCCACTGGTGAAGCCACGAGAGAGGAGCAGTCCTGTGACCCTCGCCAGTTTGATAGTGTGAAGAGTTTCTTCTGACAAAACTCCAACCTTCTCTTGGAAGGTGGACCAAAATACATTCTGCAAACCGTCATAATCATCGTACCGCGACCAGCCCTTTCGAAGGTGAAGTTTACCTGTCAGGGCTTGTAGGGAATGTAGATTTAGCCCAAAGGGGCAAACTTCGGCCTCCGCCCAGTCGACAACACCAACTAAGCCACAGGATGCCTCATCAACCATTATGTTTCACGTTCCAAAGTCTCGGTGGAGAAGCACCATCGGCGGGGATAAAATACTATCCATGGAGTCGATGCATTTTTGGATGATGGGCTGGAATCGGTCGGGTAGGGTGGTGTGCAAAAGTGTTAACTCCTTGATGTATCTCTCCTGCAACTGGTCGCGATAGGCTGGATCGATGAACTGGGGGCTATTCCACGAAAGAGTACAAAATCTGGGCGCGCTTAATATTAGACCGTGAACAGATCGTGAACAGATCATGAGCAAAACATACTTTGCGACGTCGGCAATGAGATTTTTACGGTAGGCGAAGACCGTTTGCGAGTTTTCGGGAAACTCGTTTGCCAAAATAAAGTCGAGATGAGTGACTCCCTTGATACGATTCATCACGTAGATGTAAAGGGGCTCTTTACCGCTAGCTTCGTCTCATATCTCACCCTCAAAGGAGACGCTGGGCGCCAGAGACCTATAAATGTTACTTGCTAAGGCACAAGTTTGAGTCTCAAGCTCAAGTGACTTGAGTCGGAACTGAACAACATATTCAAGGTCAGAGCCAGCATAGACCGAGTAGCTGCAGGCACCCTGCACTTCAATCGAAACGACCTTACCCCCAGTCAGCGCATTCGCTCGAGCGTCACATTCTGAGCGAGTGGCAGATGTCTTAGTAAAGAAGCTAACGATCACATCGTTAACAGAGTATTCTGAGTCGGGGGTCGTCATCGTGGAATGGTTGGGTTGGCGGAATGGTTTGCAGAAATGTTGCGGTGTTAAGAGAGGCAAACACAACTGCTGAGTTAGCACACAAAGCTGTCAACTCTACTACTACTACCACTAGGGACCAGTTCCATCCATGGACTACGCCTCTGGAGGGACAGGAGGTGTTATTATGGGCATGCTGGAATATGGGAACAAGAGCATTGGGGAAAGGACGAGTTGTTATGGCGACTCCACAACTCATAACTCTGTATTAGATTTGGCCACAAACTGTCAATCATTTCTTAGCCACTGCAGAACCTAAGATAGCATACACTCAAGTTCAACCGATAGCAAGCATATAAGACCAGTACCGTAGATATGCGAGTCTGTAATTTTGGTGAAGGTCTCTTTCGGTTCAGACTTCCTTACAACCAAGGATATTTCAAGTGAGCCGGCTGCGTCTCATCAGTCTCGCCATATTCGACCGCATACGCCCTCTCGCAGGTGTTTTCACCATGATTGATATGAACCTCGGGCGGGTCAGCTCTTGATACTACATAGGAGCCCGCGAGCT
Organism: Neonectria neomacrospora; assembly: GCA_013756995.1. Classification (NCBI taxonomy): domain Eukaryota; kingdom Fungi; phylum Ascomycota; class Sordariomycetes; order Hypocreales; family Nectriaceae; genus Neonectria; species Neonectria neomacrospora. The sequence goes on along the minus strand of JABSTB010000690.1, from coordinate 6,255 downwards.
CGGGGCCATTATTTTTATTCCCCGACTTCCCACTCTTCCCTGTGACATATTTGGAATAATATCGCCGGGAGGTGCTTACGACTCTGGGGAACAGGTGGGCGACGACGAGGCGGAGGGAGGGCATACAGGCGCAAATCTCACCGACGTAAATTTCAATGACGGACCACCGGTTAATTTCGAGATATTCCCAGGTGTGGTTACTAGTCTTGCCGAATTTTGACAAAAACCGAAGCCGAATGATACCGACCACGGTTGCACTGCCAAAAACATTAGTAATATTACCCGTTGACAGCAACAGAGCGAGGATTAACAAAGTGCCCACGAAAACTATCAGGCCAACGCCGACCTTTCTCTTCCAATTAATTCTTAGCGTTTGCAGCTGTTATTTTGAAGGATGTGCAAGAAGCTAGGGACCATTTCAGGCTTGAAATAGCCTGGTGGCATCCACGTTGCGATAACAACTGAAGATGTCGCTACTTTATTCAGCAGTCGCTTACGACTCTATGCTCTACCATGCCGCTGAGCGTGTCTATCCAGCATATAATGGCGTGGAGAGGGAGAACGCCCAAAGGAATATCGATGGCAATGCCGTGGATAATCTGGAGACATATCCAGCTTCCATTTCTGCTCGGCGATCATCTTGACTGTAAGTATAATCAAACTCACTTTGCGCTTGACTTTCGACAAGAGGCTTGTCTGGTGTTGATCTTGGGGATCTTGAAGTGGAGTATGATTACGAAGACGTCTTGTCCGACCAAGTATCAAGCGCCGTTCCTCCATTTCCAGATTCGCCACTGACGATTGCTCTTCTTAAAGAGACACAGCTGCGGTTTTCCTCTGCTCAAACCGAGTCGACTTAAATTGGAATGCTCCTCAAGATTACGATAACTTCAAAATTGTCCGGTCCGACCAGCCAGTTCTTCCCGACTTTCCATTCAGGGCTTGCTCTACCGGGAGATCGAAAATAGCCTCTTGGCTAGCACATAGTCTCTAATGACCGGACGAGCTTCCAAGGTCCGGCTTCCAACCTTATGGCTGGGCACGGTGTTCAAACAGCATCAAGTTCTGTCGGTGAGGTCAAGTTGGCAATGGCGGCTGCCGCTATCCAAGCATCCACGAATATTGCTTTCGAAGGAACGACAAGGTAAGATATTGACCCTTAAGTCGTTTGGTAATAGAGACGCACATGTCTAACATACCCTTTCAGCGCAGCAACTCATTGTCTTGCGAGAAATGTCCCAGCCAACATTTCCTCGGAAGACGCAAGCTTGATCGGCACATAAAAGAAAAACATGAGAGGACGGCTTTGTTCCGCTGTCCGCAGCCCAGCTGCAAGCGTCACGGGGAGGGGTTTGACCGTAAATCAACTGCGATCGGCACGTGGGGAGTCAACACAAAAGCCTTGACGTTAAGTACCCGCGCACACAATATCCACATGAAGCCTGGCTAGACTTGCCAACCCCTGATCGGCAGAAGAACCGAGCGGCTCGTTTGGTTGAACCTCCAATCGCTGGAACGACAAGCGATGGGGACCCTGATGGTCCTGACACTATCCGCAACGAGGAGAGGAAACGACAGCGAGTGGAGGAGGAGGTGTGACGTTTGCGGGCGGAGAAATGCAGGCTTTTGAGAAAGCAGGAACACACGAGGAAAACTTTGCAAGAGAAGGATCAAGAGTGAATGAGCTTCGTTGCAGGTACGAGGAGAAAGGAGTAATTTTGCATGGACACTCCAAAGAGACAAGGGTTGAATGGCATGTGTAGATCTTTGCTGGAGGAAGGGGTTGGGAACTTTCGTTAGTAATTGGTCTGTTCAGATAGTTCTAGCCCAATCATATTTGTACGCAAGCTCTTTTTCCGAAACTAGTCAACCAGAGTTGACCAGGTAAGGAAGGCTATCTGGTAGTAGAGCAAGGAGGAGCCTCTACCCTGCGGCCACTCGGGTGTGGGAATTAACAGAGGCACAGTGATGACATTTCTTGTAGTTTAATTGTTGATTGGTGTTTTGAGGGTATATGTACAAAATAAACGATGTAACAAAAACTGATTTTAGACGCCTTTCCATGGTCATGATGTCGTCTCAACTCCAAGTTCCCCTCCACATTCAGCTATCCCGCGCACGTCATGATCTCATTTCATCCCCCAACACAGCGATCGGCAGGATCTCAGCCGAATCAGAGAGCCGCGGCAGCCTCGGCACGCTTCTTGGCCAGAGCACCGAGCTTCTCGGCAGCGGCGCCCAGGGTGCGAGGATCGGCGCCCTGGATCATGGCCTGGCCGTTGACGGCGACCTGCTTGCCGTCCTTGAAGAAGAGGAAGGTGGGCATGGCGGTGACGCGGTAGGTGCGGGCGACGTCCTGGACGTGGTCGACGTTGACCTTGGCGAAGGCCAGCGTTTCCGGGACGCTGTGCTTGTCGGCCAGGGTCTCGTAGACAGGCGCGATGGCCTTGCAGGGCGGGCACCAGTCGGCGAAGAAGTCGACGGCGACGTAGGTTGTTGAGTCGAGGAGGGCCTGCAGCTCGGCGGCCGAGGAGATGTGCTGAACCATTGTGTACTGTTGAGTTGATGGAGTTGACTCAGTTATTTCTTGTAGGTAGCTGTCGAGATACAAATCTGAGATGAGTTGTGGAGAAGTTGCGGAGAAGTTGTCCGAGTTCCACAGGCTGTTGCAGAGGCGTTACTTTAATAGTGAATCTATGCCGTCTTACGAAGCCTTTCCATCCCTCTCTAGAAGTCTAGATGGATCGTGATAGAACCCAAGGGAGGCCGATTGCAAATAGAAGCGTCACGTGATATTGCGCTATTTTCCCCTCTCTTTGCGAATTGGGGCAGAACAGTTGCACAGTCAGGATGACTTGGGATGAGGTAAGCTGCGCCACGAAGACGGGGGAAGGAGGTGGCTGTGCTTATTCCAGTTTTACTGTGTTACGGCGTACATTACCTAATGTGGTTTCAGTGATTGCCAAGCAGCCAACACAACACGTTTTCGATACTGTCAAACCGCCAAGAAGCCACCTCAGCTCAAAGAAGGAGGTGCGTTGGAGAAGCCAAGAGACTATTGCAAGAGGCTTGAGAGGCTTGAGAGGCTATTGCAGAATCGCGTCTTTGAGCCGACGTGAAGCCGTGGTTAGTGCCAGTATCACATCATCCAGGATCAGGTCAGTGGCGGCGACAGGGGGAAAGCTGTCACTTGGCAATCTTTGCGGCAGCCGGCTAACGGATAAGACTAGCTGGCAGATGGCTTCATGTGTCCTCCATGATATAGTCTAACGGGATCCTGTGTACTCCGTATGTATAATACGACCAAGTGATAGAAAGGCGGAATATGGATCGCGAAAGAGCTAGACCCCGGATCCGCTGTCGTGATCGGCCCCGTGATCCGAACATTCCACAGGTGAGTTGATCTACACGCGGACGCAAACCCCATCACGATAGCTACGTCGGCCGCACCTAATTCGGTGGGACTACGAAGCAATTATGAGGTAATAGATCGAGCGGGAGGGCAGAAAAGGCAAAACTGACGATACATTACCCACCGCCCCTCGTGCTTGTACAATGGGCCACGAGATTGAAATCTACGGAGAAGCTTTCGCCTGAAATCGACAAGTCTGGTACGGAACGCGGAGGTGGAGAGCCTGTCTGAAGCTCTCGTCGCAGCCGAGTGCCACCATCCCGCACACCTCGGCGCATCCCAACCCAAGGCGGACTGGGCGACGCTGATAGTGCGGACTTTCTTTCGCATTGGCAACCTGATGATATAGGGGCCTCCGTTCCAAAAGGTGGCGTCTGCGATGGGGTGTTTTACGGCAGCCCACAATACGGCCTATCAGTGCAGGATCAGATTCTGTCGTAGGTATCAATAACGAAGCACCCCTATGGCCTAAGCCGCTTGCGTCGATTGAGTGTCAATGTGGTGATGCGTGCGGAGTCGGATTTGGGCGTTCGCTACCGGACTAGTCTGCCGTTAGTGTTGGTCTCGGTAGCAAAGGTAGCGGCTCTTTCGGCCTTGTCCAGAAGCCAGTTGCCACCACGGAAAGCCCAAGCGGCAGTGGCAGTCACGCTCGGAAAGGGATTTCTTGCCCGAAGAAGCTAGGGACTAGCGGGCCGGGCTAAGGAAAAACACGCTGCGATCCTCGAAAGCCGGAGTCGGAACCGGCGAAGGAATGTGGTTGGTCGGTTGGTCGGTTGGGCAGTTCTTTGTTCCTGGACAGAAACGATATCACAACCACACACATGATACCGGCTACTGCAGTCCTGCAGGCAGTTCGTTGCGGCATGCGCCCGCAGGAGAAGGCTAGAAGCCCGCAGCAGAAGCAAGTCCCCCCGCCAGATACCGAGAGAGACCCATCAGCTTTTTTTACTTTTTTCTTTGTATCTCCGAGACGTCGCGTGGGAGCAGGGGATGCAAGAGGGGCGCGACCTGATGCCCCAAATTCGACGGTGCAGGGCGATCCTCGCATGGGTGGCTCGGGGCAGCACGGAGCAATAACGAGGGAAGCAGCTTGGAAGCATGGCGGGTGAGATTCCTTGCTGACGAGTGACGACAGACGAAAGCCCGTGCTGGCCGCGGTTCGTCCAAGGGGGCGGCCGGCTTCTGTTGCTACAGCCTGTGTCTTTATCCAACCTACTTCGTCCGAGGCGCCGAGAGCCCAGGCGAACCAGCCGACCGCGTTGCCTGCCTGCGATTGGCAATATGTGGCGGGCGCCGTTTATGCGACCCACCACCGTCGAGGTTCCAGGCGAGCTGAAGGGGAAGGGAAGGCAAACGGTTTGCCCGTCCGTTCTGTGGTTGTTCCATTCCCCTGAGCCATCCCCCCTCCGGGCCCCCTTGTCAACCACTCGGCTTCCCTCGCGATTCGTCTTTTACGCCATCGAGCCACGTTTTCGATGCCCTCTGCGTCGGCCTTTTACTGCAGGAGAGCCCTTTTCACTTTGGGGCTAGCCAGTTCGATGCGCTACCGTGGTAGAGCAAGGGAGCGCAGTGAGGGCTACCCTTGCGATGGTGGCCAATGGCAGTGCCGACGGGCCCAGTGCGGCGGGCTGGTGCAATTAGTTCAGTTCCGTCGTGCTTCGTCCCGTCCCTCGTGTGTGTGTGCTCGTCCCTTTTTCTTTGAATTTTTCTTCCAGGCGTCGTCTGAGTGTTGGTTCTTGACGTTCGGGTGTTCTGCAACCCTGGCCCGTCTGTTGGAACGCAGACTCGGTAGCTTCCGGCTCCGATGGGCGACGGATACCGAGACCAAGAGCGAAACCAGGGTCAAAGCTCTCAAATCTCAATGGAAAACGGGTTTGCGCCATCAATGGGTGACGTGATGGCATCCCACTCTTGTCCAAACCCATGCTTCCCCCATTCCTACATATCTACGGATGATGCCAAGCCCCAAGGCTATCTATCTACTGGACTGGGCTCTAGTGCAGCCTCGTAAGTGCTCCAGCGCGATATCCACTGCGGTAAAATAAAAGACACCCACCGGCTGTGGCGTGTTCCCTGGTGGCTTCTCTGCTTCCCTGCAGTTGCCCAGATGGGGGACAGATTCGACTCGTCACCGTTTGTCCCTGACCATCCCCTGGCCAGAATGGAGACGGCTGACGGAGGTGTGAAATGCCATGCAGACGGATAATGGAATGGATCAACCGTGGAACGGCTTGCCGACTCCATCCGTTCGACTGACTCGGCAACCCTGGAACAGCCATCATCCGTGGGCTGACTCGAGGCCTTTGTTGACCCACGCCGCCAACTCCACGCCTCCAACTCCACGCCTCCACGCCCCCCTGATAATCGACGAGACCGGACAGCCAAGGGCTTGCCCATCAACTCGTCACCCCCCGTGGGTGGCAAACCAGGGCCTGGAGGGCCAGAGAGCCGCTATAGTATGTGTCACAAAATGTCCGGCTTTCAACACTAGAAGGGAAGGTTGGTGCGGGACTAACCAACCCGCAAACCCCAAGGGACCGGGGTGATGGTTTGGATGGGCTTCCCCTGGTGAGATTCCCTGTCCCTGCAGCCTCTTGTCAGTCCCCCATCCACTTCGTCCACAGCGCGTGGAGAACTTCAAAGTCGACACTCCCCAATGACTCCATTCGCTGGGCTGGGTGGCCATCCACTTGGCATTTCCGAGACTGTACATGTCTCCATACACACTCCACGGCCACGGGCCACGGACGGACCCAGCGAAGTTCGTCTTCTGTGTCGTCGGATCCCAATAAAAGTAATGCCGCCGTCCTCCTCGCCGCCGTCCTCCTCGCCGCCCCCTCCCC
>JABSTB010000689.1:0-21159 GCA_013756995.1 Neonectria neomacrospora | reverse complement strand
TCCCGTCCGCCATCTTGCCACCTCACCGATCATCCTCGCGACCCAGGAGACAGGCTTTTCTTGGCTGTCCCGCGCCTTCCAGCCCTGCTCCTCCCCCCTCTTCCCCCCGTCCTCCCGGTCCGGAATGAGGTAGCCGTTCGAATGCGCTCAGCTCCCTGACCGGACTGAGTCTGTGCTAGCGACCGACCCCCGTGAATCCACACTCGTGGTCGCATTGCCAGCCACGTCCCCTCGACCCGGTCCCTATGAGCCACGAGCACAAGGCACCGGCTGGGCCTCGACCGGCGAACTTCTCTTCAACTCGTTTGTGAGCCTCCCGTCTTCCCATCGTCACCCTCTTCTTCCCACCGATGGCTCTTGGTTGATGCATCCGCCATCGCCTATCCATCCTATCACACGCACATGGCCAAGCTGACCTCGAAGCCTTCGTAACAGGGGCAACAACTCCAGTCCTCAACCACCTCTTCCCACGTCGAACCCCGGCCTCGGCCTCGTCCTCGACGCACCAATGCTCAGCGCATCCGCCTCCAATAACCATTCGCTCTTTTCCTTCGGCCGGGATGGGGAGTCGGGCCAATTAGGCGAATCTACCGGCTCCTTCGACTTCTTGCCCTCTGTGAGCTTCGATGATCTACAGAGCAGCCTCGAAACTGCCTCGACCGAGTTCAAACTCACCCAATTTCCTTGTCCCACCGGCGAAGGAAGCATCCTTGAGGCCCACGGCTTGAACGACGACAAGATGCACGAAAAGTCTCAAGGAGCCACCTCGCAAAACGGCGGCACCACCCGCCCTGCCATTCCACTTGCCAATCGGCCATCTCGTTCCGGCTCTCTTCTGCGACACCCCAGCACGTCAAGCAGGCAGCCCAGTCTTTCATCTAGAGAGTCCTCTACGGCTCCGATTGATGCTCCAAGCGGTCCCGCCTCGACGCGAGCCCGTCGTCAGAGCCACTACCCACCCGTGTCTCACACCGTGTCCCACACCGCGACGTCGAAGCCACCTCGCAAATCGATCGGTCCGGGTGTGATAGCAGATGGAGAATATGGCGCTCGAAACACCCAGAGGCGACGCCCTAGCCTCCTGTCAGATGGCGCATCTGGTGGCTCGACAAGAACATCGATGGATGGAGGCTCAAACAGTTGGTTGGATTCCACGCGGAATCCGACTAACTCGAGGGCGACGAAGGCAAAGTCGGTGCAACCACCACCGCGCCCCAGCCAAGCGCACCTGGGTCTTGGTAACAACCTCACCCCGGAGCATAACCGCCTGTCAACGCTCGCTCCTCGATCGCCACGTGTCGGCGGACGACTCAGTACACCGTCATCAACCGGTAAGAGAGCATCCATTATGCCTGGCAGTCATCATTCTACGCACGCGACTGGCCTCGGTGCAAGGACGATAAGCCCGACAGATACCCGGCGGATGAAGCGCCTCTCTACTATGCCTCCATCACAACCCGCCACTCACAGCTCTAACGTACCTCCTCCGCCACCTGTGTCGATGGATAACCGAGCCGAATCGCGGTCCCCTTCCATGATCCCAAGAAAGGCCTCTGGCACTCCTTCTTCATCCAGGACTACCCCCGACATAAGCCGAAAATCGTACAGTTCTGGCCTTTCTGTCAACTCGTCCATCAGCTTCAACACAGTGAGGACGTCAACCGGTTCCATACAGCCACGCGTCTCTCAATCTTCATCTACATCACGGTTACCTGCACCTAAGCATACAACTGTGCACAACCCGATGCCTGCGGATGACGAGGAAGATGTCCCGCCAGTCCCCGCCATACCAAAGGCGTATGAATCACCAAAGGATTCGCCAGCCGACGCATACTTTATGGAAAAGAAGAAGACCGCGCTGAGCAACATTGATGCACTCAGCATGAATTCCAACTCCAACTCGACCGGAAGCATCTCAATGTTGGTCTTTCCTGAGCCCACCAAGGTCCAACGGCGACCCAGCGCCCGGAAAAGCTCATATGTGCCCAGTAGCACCAATGCGGATTCCGAACACAAGAGTACCCCTCAGGGCAGGAGGCATTTACAACCTTTGAGACTGCCTCCGATCAGTTTAGGCCCATTGAGCACTCCAACGACTAATAAGATCGCGGCGCTGCAAGAGCACGGCAGTGCAGATCGGAACTTGAGCCCACCGCCCTCCCGGCAGCTACCAAAAACTCCAACCACTCCCATGACGGCATCAAAGAGCTCCTTTTTCTCAAAAAGCCGACATGGCGATACGCCCGAATTACCATCACTTCGGAGCAGCAGTTCCGTTCACCACGCGCACCTTTCCCCCACCCCTCCTGACAACAGCTCCACGGACTCTTCGTTGGGTTTCAAGGACATCGATCACAAGAACAGCATGTCGCCTTTCCTCTCCTCTTCTCTTCCCAAGGGTGGGACAGAACACGGGTTTCTAAAGAGGTCCAAGACCGGAGGAGATTTCATTACCGCAGACTTCACCACGAACAGCAGCAACTTTTTTGAAGATAGGGTCCATACAAAACCTGCGGGTCCGCGGGCACCCAAGACGGACAAACCTGTTCCTAAGTCTCCCCCACCAGAGCCCGCGTCGGAGGAGCCTCAGACACCTTCCTCGATGAGCTCACTGCGACGAAAGCTTAGCATTTCATGGAAACGCACAAACTCCAAAAGTAGCATTACAGCTCCCCAAGATGTTATCGAAAAGGCTGCTGCGCAACAACAGGAAAGCATGCCTCCTCCTCGACTCCCCGCATCTGCAACTGCCAGCAATCTAGCAAAGGCCAAGCAGGGAAGCCCGACTCCTGCTGTTAAGCCTGCTGGGGGATACCTTGAATCCAGGCGGCGAAAGAGCTCCGCGGGGAGTTTGAACGCCCTCACATCCCACGACCGGACTAAGAGCGAGACTTGGGGTAACAAAAAGCCCACCGTTGACCCGTCTACCATGCCAACCGTTCGGAACACATCTGTCATGCAAAAGATTCTTCGACCGAGGACTTCCTCAAGCACGACCAAGAGTCTTGACTCTTGGTCTGCCGAACTTGACAAGGATGATATTGGTGCCGAGGAGGAAATGGCCAAATTAGGATCTCGAAGAAAAGAGACAGAGATCGCTGCCAGAACTCTGGACGCTTTGAGAAAAAGGGCAACACCCAAGGAGCGAGTCGGACCCCACGAGGCCATTCGCATTGCCATGTTGAACATTTACGAGCGAGGCGAGATTGTCGACTATAATGACGTGTACTTCTGCGGAACACAACATGCTCACAAGGTTGTGGGTGATCTGCAGTCGGATTCGCCCAATTTTGGCTATGACGATGAACGTGGAGATTACACCATCGTGCCTGGAGATCACCTCTCATTCCGGTATGAGATTATCGATATCCTTGGAAAGGGTAGTTTTGGGCAAGTGGTTCGATGCATAGACCACAGAACTGGAGGTCTTGTTGCCATCAAAATCATTAGGAACAAAAAGAGATTCCATCAGCAAGCTCTCGTCGAAGTCAACATCCTGCAAAAGCTTCGCGAATGGGTAAGTTTACATGTATGAAAAGATGGCGGCTGGTACTAATCCAATCACAGGATCCCAAGAACAAACACAGCATGGTCAACTTTACCCAAAGCTTCTACTTCCGAGGACATCTTTGCATCTCCACCGAGTTGCTGGACATGAATCTCTACGAACTCATTAAGGCACACGCATTCCGGGGCTTCTCGATCAGAATCATCCGGCGTTTCACCAAGCAGATACTCAGCTCACTCAACCTTCTCAAGCAGCACAAGGTGATTCACTGCGATCTAAAGCCAGAGAACATCCTCCTTCGCCACCCTCTGCACTCGGAGATAAAAGTCATCGACTTTGGATCCAGTTGCTTCGAGAATGAGAAGGTGTATACCTACATCCAGTCCAGGTTCTACCGCTCGCCAGAGGTCATTCTTGGCATGACATATGGCATGCCCATTGACATGTGGAGTGTTGGCTGCATCCTAGCTGAGCTATATACAGGTGTCCCAATTTTCCCTGGAGAGAACGAACAAGAGCAGCTTGCGTGCATCATGGAAGTGTTTGGGCCACCCGAGAAACATTTGATTGAGAAGAGCACCAGGAAGAAACTCTTCTTTGACTCGATGGGCAAGCCACGCCTGACGGTGTCTTCCAAGGGCCGCAGGCGCCGACCCTCGTCAAAGACACTCCAGCAGGCGCTCAAATGTGACGACGAGGTGTTCCTCGACTTCTTGACTCGATGTATGCGTTGGGACCCGGATCGACGACTGAAGCCCGAGGATGCTATTCGTCACGAGTTCATCACTGGTCAGAAAATGCCGGCTGTTCCCCGTATGCCAGCACGCGAGTCGTCTCCAATGAAGCGACACCACACGATATCAGTCCCACGCCCACTCCCCGAGCCCCCAGGAGCCAGCCTGAAGACCGGGTCGTCGATGCGAACAGGAGCCAGCCCCTACAAACCAGTATCGGGCGCGCACCGAAAAGTGTCAGGGGGTACCGGAGTCATGAACTCTGGCCCTACCAAGCGAAGCAGCGCAGGCACAGGCGGTGTGGCGATGGGGACAAGCAGTCTCCCTCGAGCAGCCGGGAGAAGCGTGAGCGCCAAGCAGGATCTCGCCGCCGCAGGTGCAACGGCCGCCATGGGCCGGCGAGGTTAGCCCATAAGCGTGGGCGAATTTTACGAACATAGGAGTTTGAAGGATCGTTAGCATTTAATGTGAGGGTCATGTGTCATTGGGTATTCGATACATTACATAGGAGCATGGCTTGCAATTGTACGACGACAATGCCTTGCCCGGCGACGATTGCGTGGATTGAACTACAAATGAATTGGGTCTAGGAGGAGGCGAAGGACTCACGATTAGCGATACGAAGGGTTCTTTTTCTGTCGATTACTTTATTCATTCTACTACTGCCTAGTATACACCACGACGAAACGACGTCTATTTTTCTCTGAACGCCTTGCAGTGGATCCCAAGGCGGCTATACAGTGGTACGAGTGGTACAATGTGACTCAACGCAGTGAGTCAAGAGGCTTGGAGCTAGAACGTGTTTTTGTGGAAGGTGTGCATATACAGAGTTGACGATTGTCTCGAAAGATGGTAGATGAGGAGACACTATGAGTTAGCTGGCTTGGTAATGAGGTTTGGGGGCTAAGAGAGGCAAACCAGCCAGGGGTGGTCAGGCCAAAGTGCTAGATACCTAGGCATCAAGACAACCCTACGCAAAATGGAATGTTTCAGAGGGCATTCTGCTGAGGCCTCCGCGTGGATGTGATGTCAATGGAAGGTTGATCTGAGAGTCGAAAGCACGGACAATGTCTCGCCGCTGTAAGTCGGAGGGTGAGATATGGTCGGCTCACGTCGAGGCTAAAGCAGGAAGCAGGGCGCTTGTCTGACAACAGAGTTTCATGAGACTCTTTCGACGATAATAGATCAATCAACCTTACGACGGAGAGTTTCACAGACCCCGGTCATGGCGAATGGAAAGCGTGCAAGCCAAGGGGCAGCAGCCGAGAGACGGTACGGCGAGGGAGGTGACGGATGGGTAACGGGACGGCTAACCCGAAGCAGACATATCTTTCACGGAGGGATGGGGCCAAACAGCCGCGGCGGGCAAAGAATGGCAGCCGCATCATGCCAGCCATTGGAGCACGAGTAGGAGGGCGTTCCCCGGCGGGCGACGAACGGCGGGCGGTAAAGCTAGAAAGGGGAATAGTCGGGAGCGGTGGGGAGTTGGAAGTGGAAGTGGAGGAAGGCATGCAGGCAGGGCATCAAGGACCGTTGATTCGCAAAAGGTGAGGCGGCGGGCCTCGTGCGCGGTGAGGTGAAGATGGGTCGGAGTGACGAGGTGTGCTCCTGGCTGCAAGTCTGACGGCTGCCACCTGTGGAGTATCATAGGAGAGTGTGAGAGACGGGAAAGGGAAAGGCGCGCGGCGTGCTGACCAAAGACCAAGACCGGAACCAGAAAAAGAGGCTGCAACTGCATCGTAGTGGATCGCAGGGAAGAGGATGCCTGACGACGGGCGAAACGGAGAAAGTCGAAACTCGAAGCTCGAAGCGTGAGAGGGCGAGACAGCCTCTGGGCGACGAAAGAGCTACTGCAGCAGCCCAGAAACAGGAGTGAGGTTGTCTTGATGCGGCCGAGGAGTCGAGCTACTCCGCCGGCGACTCCGGGAGGTGGATGCGGAAGTTGCGGCGATGAGGTCGTGAACGGGGCGTGCAAGCCACGACCAGAGGCGCAGCCGGTGGGTCAGGCAGTGGCGCGTGCTCTCCGTCGGCCGGCGATTGGGCGCGACAACCCAAGCAAGCAGCAAGCAAGGGACCGGGCGTCTCCCCGCAGACCTTCAAGAGCGGGCGAGGCTGGAGCCGTTGTGGGCAACGGCCAGATGAGGTCATGGCGCCGGGCCACGACGAATTGGGTGCTGGTGCTGATGGCGGGTGAGGGTGATGGTGGGTGATAACGGTCAAACCGATGGTGATGGCGATGGCGATGACGATGGCGATAAAGATCATGGTAAAGTGATACAGATTATTCAGCGGTGATGGCCGCCAGATTTGTCATGTTCGTCGTTGCAGTCGTCCTCGTCCTCGTCCTCGTCCTCTCCGAGCTGCCTTGTCATGTTCGTTGAAGCCGTAATCTCCGAAGCGGCCGTGGTTGGCCAAACATCATCGCCAAGTCCATCATCCTCATGGTCACGGCGATGGCGATGACGAATAGCCACCGAGCCAAACGTACGTTCCCAATTCTTGCAGCGTGATGTTCCAGGCAGATGCCGATGGTTCAGGGTGCGATGCTGGGCACATTCGGGCAACCATGTCTCTCCTTCCCTCTCTCTACTTCGTATCGTATCTCTCTGTCTTTTCCTCGTTCGCTCTGCGTCAATACCCACGTCTCTGCCCCTCCCTCTGCCCCTCTGCCCCTCGGCATTGGAATGGGGCGCTGCTGGGCGATGGGGAAGTGGGCAGGGTTAGGTGTCTGGGATTGGGGTTCTTCCACTACCTAAGCCCTGGATACACCCCGTCTGGTCTGAGCTTCTGAGCCCTGCATCCATTGAGTCTGGAGTTCCTGGTGCCTGCCTAAGAATGACTCGTCTTGTCTTCCTAACACGGCAATTATTCCATCCGGTTCCTCGTCGAACGTCTGCCGTAATCTTACTGCAAGCTCCTGAGCGTTGGTAACCACCAATCGTTGTGGTGCCCGAAAATGAGGCTGGAGTGGCTGGTGTCCTGTCAGAGAGACTGCTGCCGGTCTATCATCCGTCCCATTAGAAATGGGCATCTGAGACAAGGCCCGAGATCGTTCTGTCGTCCTCCCATGCTCCAAAGCCGCTAGGGGTGTGGCAGGTCAGACATGTGAATGACGCCTAGGACTCTAAAGTGATTTCCATGTAGGCAGACGGAGTCATGAACGCTCCCCCAAAGATCCTTTCAACAACCATAGGCGACGGATAACCGCATTCCCCAGACGCCATAGAACCATCTGTGACTGGGGGCTAGTTCAGTTTCCATGGGCCCCGCTCTCCGTATGGACTGTGTGTTTCGGCAGAAACCACAAAGCTATTTTCAGCAACGGGCTCAAGGCACGCGTTTTCGGCTGCCTCGACTCAGGGAAAAGAGATCTCTTGACGGATCCGGCACTTGACGTTGCATCGCATCGTGTCACGCCCTTCAAAGATCCCGGGCAGCCAAGCAGCCTTACCGTCAGCAACGGGTTACTCAGAGACCACGTGAGGTGGTCAATCGCACGCAGTCGTCTTCTCCGGGATGGTGGGAGGACATGGACACCACCTCCATTGCTCGGGCGCCAGGCAACCCTGTCTCGGCCACCCACTCAGGACATAGGTCCAGCGGGATGGGAGGCAGGGTCGCAGAATCTGGCTCAAGGTGAGAGTGTGTGTGCCAATGTGCATGGTGTTCGAATCGAGGTAACTGTAAGACGCCGCGCGTGGCACCGTGGAGATTGCACCTTGCTTCCCAAAGCCGCCAATGCAAGGCTGGGGTGGGCTGCCTCCACAACCATGAGGGAGCCGAGGCTGGCGCTTTGGGGCTATCTTGACTCGGCCGGGACTGGGACTAGGTGCGTTTCTTGGGTTCGTCTCTCCGACTGATCACTGAAGTGTGGGCGGCAAAATGTGGACTGTGGACTGGGCTGTCTGGTGTGGTTCAATTGTGTGTGTGCATTGGTCCCAATCTTGGTGCACCCAGGTTCCGGCGCCATGGTGCTGGTGGTTTGCCACGGGCGATCCGATGCATCAGACAGGCCAGCCCTGGCCGTGACGGGCGCCCAAGGTCAACTGTACGGTGTACTGTACCACACCTTGATGCCAGATCCAAGACAATCGACTTAGAATCTTAGACATGCAGGTTCCCTCCGTTGAGTTGCAACCTCGTCTAGTCTTGGCCACGCCAACGCGCCTAGGTACGGGCAATGCGAGGTCAGGCGGCTGACGCTGATGCTGATGATTGACGCTCGAAGATGCATGGAAGTCTTCGGCAACACAGCATATGCTCCCTTGGGGCCAATGGTGAAGATGGGTTGATCAAGCATGGGTATGCTGCGATGCACTGCGATGCGATGCTAGCGATCCGTGGCCGAATCGGCGGCCTCGGTAGATGACGGTGGTGGGCCGGAGGGTGAGCATCAAAGAGAAGTGGCCGAGCGTACCAGCCACGATCCATCCGCCGAGGTAAAAGGAGAGAGAGAGAAACAGCAAACAAGCAAGCAAGAAGCAAGCAAGCCTTGCCAAGACCCGGCGTTGGCTGCAGGCATAGCCGTATGAAGGACAGGGAACCTGCGTTCTGGCGTCAGCACCAGCAGCCACTGTGCAGTGGTGTGGCTTTCGACGGGGTCTATTTCTAGCGCTTCAGGAACCAACTGAACGACGAGGGGAGGGAGGAACTCACCAGTAAACTCAACCACCCATCAGCCATGACAAGCCATTTGGTGTTTTAGCGGCATCCAGTGGCATGCCGCTGGCAGGGTCAGTTGAAAAGGATGTCCCCAGTCTTCCGAAATGGAAGCATGTGAGTACGAGGCAGGTTGTCTGTATGACAATAACAAGCCGAGGTAGCCAAAACCCGTCACGGTAAACAGACTAGGAAGCACAAAGACTTGCAGATGTCACCTTGTGAGTCAGTAAACTATACGAATACTCGGCGAGTATCTTGCACCCCGAATGGCTCGTGAATTCGATATTGGGAGCTCCAGTCAGGCGGTTGCAACAAGCCTCCCAGTTCCGGGACCGACATGGGTGGAAAATGTTTCTGATTCCTGATCGAAACCAAAGTTCGAAACAAGACACAAAAAACGAACAACCATCCCGGAACAGCAGAACCTAGAACCCAGAAACCAGAAACTCAACCCTGGCAGAAGCCGGAAGCAGGGGAAGCACCTAGAGCAGGGGATTGAGGACAGGGGAAGGGCCAACAACAAGGGCACTTCAAAGTTCTGGGCGCAGCAGCCGCAAGTTCCCACCCCCAGAGCACCATCTCAATTGGCGGCTGCCCCCGGTACTTAGCGCAATCATCGTTCAGCCGCGGGGCCCTTTTGTTTGAAGTTTCGCGGTTGCGATTGAGAGTGGGAATGGATTCGATTTTGACAGAAGGGATGGGGGGGCGCATAGTCGCGACCGCACGTCTTCGTACTTCGTACGAAGTACAACAGCCAGATGCGCCGGCAAAGAGCCGGGGGCTTGGAAAGGAGGTTGCATTTCTGACTCTTCCTCAATGACTGCAGATCATGAGGCATCCGCAGGCACCAACCAGAGCGCGGGTCAGGCATTGCGCGTTTCTGTCCGGGCACTGTCGCTGTCCTCGGTGATGGAATGGAAAGTTGTGAGTCGGTGGTGGAGTGTCATTCTGTGAGAGAAGCGTAGGAGAGCACAATGAGTGGTCTACAAGTGTCCAGGGCGCTGGGGAACTCGTGTTCTCTGCCTGGCCTGCCTGGGGCAGAGTGGATTGGTTCCTAAGTCCTGAGTCCGCAACTTGCACCGGACCCAGTAATTTGGGGGCTGCCCAGGTGGAAAGTGCAGTGCAGCTTAGGCACATGTAGGTGCGGGCACAGTGGGCAAGTACGAATAGGGAAGAGACGGAAGGCAGTCTCCTGGGCGAACCACCTCCCCCAACCACCCTTGGCACTTAGACTACCCTACCTACGTCAGAGCCTGACGCAATTCTCCGTTTGACCCTCGGAAACTGGAGTTTCTCAGGGACCACCAGACCCTTCTGCTACATCATCGCCATGCTCATGCCCATGCAAACTGGGCCGAGACCGTCGCCTTACGGTGCGTCGTTGTAAGACCAAGGAAACACGCCCCTTCGCTGCCAATTGCCCGGTGCAGGCAGACAATGGATGATGTCGGGCCTCGATAATTCCATCCGTCCCGTTGCAACCAGACAGTCCGGAGCGGCGCAAGAGTCCACAGTCGAGGCTTGAGAACACATCCCGCCACATCAGCGAACTACATGGCATCACCTCCAAGGCTTACCCGCGGCCACCAGGCCTCAGGGCCACTGGGAGTCCGGGACCACGGCCTCGGCCACCAACAGAATCGTGCATCGAACCCTTCCATTGCTTCCAATCCATCGGCATCATCATCTCTCAGGGTTCCCTCCTCCACGCTCCCAGTCGTCCACTCGCTGGCCCCGTTCGCCCAACGCTCAGTGGCCCCTGGCTGTAAGGCCTGTGACCCCCCCGTCAGCCCTGTGCTGCAGGTCACCGTTAGCCCCCTTGGCGCAGTCCAATGAGTGACTCTTCACGCCGAATCCACTGGAAGCACTGTCTTTGTCGCACCCATTCTCGTCCGTCCCCATCCATCCATTCCACCCCATCCTATCCCATTCCATCCCATCCATCCCGTTTCTATCTACGTACCTTATTACTCTGCGAATGAGCACGGCATGTACAGTAGCAGTAGGTAGGTACGAGGTACGGCTTCTTCTTCTTCCTTTTCTTACCCCTGCCTCCCTCCTTATGCCATATACGTACCAGGTACGAAGTACACAGGCCGTCATTCCGTTTCATCCACACCGTGCTGCGCCATTGACAACCCTGAACCCTCGTCTCCCGCAATGAAAACCCTCCGGGAAGCCGTCCATGAGCCACGGGCCATGGCACTGAGCCAGTGGGAAGCATAGCGCGAGATGGCACAGGCGCGCACAGGGCACAGGACACACAGGACACAAGGACACAAGGCCCCAAAGCCCCAGGACTCCCAAGGCACCTTTGGCTCTTCCGCCCTGTGGGCCCTGCGCCATCCCATGCCTGCATTAGACGCGACCCAGCCTTAGTCACCTGTCAGGACAGTCAGACTCAACTGCGGCTATCTCTCTCTCGCGCGCTCTTACTGGCGTCTCTACCCTCGCTGGTGCCTTGATCCTCGCCCGGGGAGGGTCTCCCTGGAGTCCGGGAGGGGCGTGAACACTGCCAAAGTACATGAATTGGGGCGTGCCGGTAACCTCGACTCTCGATCTCCAGGCTACAAGCCAGACCTATAAGGCTACGATGCCTCGTCCGCCTCCATTGCCCTTCCTCTTGCCTACAGATCTCTCCATCTTCATAAACACATATCTTGGACGCTCTTCGCACCTCTGTTTCCTTGATCTGTCTCCAAGCACCCTCACCTTGGTTCCTGCGAATCATCCCAATCATCCCTTGGTACACAAAGTCTAGACACTTATTATACGCCAACCAACAAACATCAACAACAACACCAAACACCACCATCCCCGAATCAAGAGCCAACTTCACTCTCCCCCACCTATTGCCACAATCATCCACCTAAATCAACGCCAGGCCAACATCTGGCTTTCATCCGCAATCATGTGTTATCAGTTGGTCGAACTCTACTCAGCCTGCCGCTGCCTCTACTACCAGCACGCCGTTGACCGGTGTGCGGCATATGGCCGTCCTGGTCACTACGTTCAGGAACGACAAATCTTCGTTGGCTACGCCTGCAGCGCACACTCCGGCCATGCCGCCCAGTATGCCTCCCAGTCAAGCTATCCCGACTCTGCCTACTACACTGGCCACTCCGGCTCTTCAAATTATCGATGAAGAGTGTTGTCTTCGGTAACTGGCTGCCAGTCATGGCTCTCCTCGCGACTTGTCCTGTTTGTATGCAGTGATTGGATCTCCTATCTCTGGTCATTCAACCCGTCGCAACTCTCTGCAATGCTCCTGGCCCACGACCGCCGGACCCGTCCCCTTGTTTTGGGAACGATCCGGTGACTAGCGGTGCCTTGCGGCCGCATCCCCGTCCTTAGGACCCTTATCCTTCTCGGTCTTCATCACTCCTTCTCGGCAAGCATTTTGGCTTGCCATACTCTATTGCCATGAAACTCGTAACGACGCTACCGAAGACACGAGAATGGGATTACGATTCAACGCCCCTTCTCGACACCTTGACGGACGAGGCAGGGCTCCGACTACCAATTTGCCCCTCCGGCCGGGCCACCTCCTCTCCATGATACGCCCTTCTATTTTTGCATGGCTTGGTCTCTACTCAACTTTGTTGCATTTTCCCTTTTCATTCCCGTCTTCAGAGCACTCTTATCTCGGCATTTCGGTGGGTTATTTGCATAGCGCTGGATTTGGGCAGGGCTCGTTTGTTACCTGGATTTGGAAAAACATGCGATGCGCTTACACGACGGAAAACACGGTCACCGGTTTACATTCTAATCAGCACTGCTGATTGCCTCACGGCATCTTCTGGGCTTTTTCCTTCTTGGATTCTCGAGCTTGGGCTCGCACGATGGGATCAGGGCGCCTCGCCGGGCATTGGCCCCCAACCCCAATCTCCACATTGGATGGGTTCGTTTTTTCTTCTCAGATGCCTCATTTGATACGAGGTAGCCTACATGTACTAGGGACGGCGGATATATACCAGGCGTTGGGATTTTGTGTTGGAACTGTAATGCTTTTGGTCATCTCCGTGCAGAGGCTGCATTTGATTTTGTTGGCGGATGAGGAGCTACCCATGCACTGGTTGGATGCTACGCACCTCTCGACACTGGTTTTTATTTTGTTTACTTTCAGTCTTTTTTTTCTTTGCTTTTTTCCTTTTCAGCATTTGTCTCCCTCTTACACATTTGGAAAGATGTTGTACTATCAACCACGCATAGACTGTGCAGGCAGCAGTCGGCCCCGTCAACGGGAGGGGCCCCCAAACCACAACGCAGAAGATTATGGCAGGATTAGAACGCTGGACGTTACTAGACGATTGAAATAGAAACATATATCGTGTTCTGTCACACCTTGAACTCCTTTGTGTTCGTGTTCTCCCGTGAAGCTTGTCGGAGTCTTGGCCGAGTTGCACAGCGTGTGATTAACTTAGCGTCAGGACCATGTCGAAGCCATGTTGTAACTTGTCGTTGACGATCGTCATTAAAAGTGGACCAAAGAGGTTGCTTGGCCTTCCGTGGGCCGTAGCACGTGGACGACAGGTGAGTGGGCGACCACTGACCAGATTCCGAGGGGAACGGACAGGGGTGGGACCGTCAAATTGTCAATCGGCGTAGAACATGACTGTGACCAAAGCCCCTCGGCCTCGAGTTATTTTGGGTTGGTTTGCGGCATTGGTGTAACGCCGTCGAGAGCGATTGTGTACCGTTCCTGCCAATACCTAACTACCTGACCTTGCCAGCGAGGAGGCCTCATCTGGCGCCAGTCTTTAGGGTCGGCGGGCAGCGGGCTGGCAAGGCAGACAGACGGGAACCCGCAGCCTTGCAGCACCACACAGCAAGCATACATCCCCCGGGAAAGGCGTCTCACTCTAGTTTCGGCGGTGGAAGTCAGAACCTTGAAAGAGCAGATGCTGCTAGTGCTATTAATAGGGGGCGAGGCTGGCAGGTTTGCCCGATCCAGCCAAGGGGAAACGGCCTAGTCGATGAGCGGAACCATTGTGCCGGGCCGGCGACAGCCCTCGTCCAGCCGTAGTGTGATTTGCGGGCCATGTAGGATTAGACGCGCCCCACCCGCCATGCTTAGGCGACTGACGCGGTGCAGCAAAGGCCGACCGGGGGTTTAGGGACAGGGTGTTGGGGTGCTTGCCATGGCTCCCGGTCCTGTCACGGATTGAATGGCGGGTAGCCTTTGGGAGTGGGAGGGTGGCGTTTGTTTCGATCTCGGGATCTACAGGGAAACATGGGTCGAGGAGTTGCTGTGCGAAGGGGTGTCGTGAGCATCAGCACAACACAAAAGCCCAAGCCATGCGACTACTACCGGGCATGTCTCGGCTAGCCGTGAGTGGTCATTGGTCTCGTGGGGAGGGACGGATATCCCTAAGTCATGCTCTCTTGGCCGGAATATTAGGCAAAGAGTAAGCCCAGCACAAGCGCGCAAATGCTGCGCCTGGGGTTTGCTTCAAAATGGGGGCCGAGGCGCTTCCCAAGTCCCCAGCTAAATAATTTAGTGGGGTAGTCGCAGGGTAGGTAGGTTTGCACTGATGATGTGAGAATGTGTTTCGGGGTTAGAGGCCCAGAGAAACGCATGTTCCTCAAGACAGGGAGAAACTGCTTATTGTGGCAAAAATCTGTTTGATGGTTCTTGTTGCTAGGCTCCTTTGGGCGTGTAGGGCTGAATCGTGCTGCGTTGGGGGTGCGGTTGTAATTAACGTGGTAGTTTGGTAAGACTTTTGGGGAAGCGGACTACTGATGCAGGTTGGCGTTTCATCAACCAGCTCTGAACAGCACGGCTGCAACACAAAATCTCCATGTCCAATTGTATCCTACCTATCCTAGGTACAGGTGGGTACCGAAATGTCCTCGCTTAAACAAGTCTTACTAATATATCCGTCGTGCCTGAGGTAGAGAAAAAATTGTATCAGAAAGTTCCTGCCATAATACTTAGGTAGGTTGGCGACCAAACAGCGCATTAGAACCTAGGGCAGGAGGCAACTTCCAAGTTCCTACCCAATTCCCACAGTAGAGCACTTTCCGCTTTCAAAAGACCTAGAATAAACAAACCCCACCCAACTTCGACATCATTGTTCAACCTACCTCTCCATCCCAACATCATCCCCAGCCTCCATCTTCCACCCCCTCTCCTCTCTTCCTGTACTCATCATCCTCCGTCCCGAAACCTACTAGTCACCACCCTTCTCCATAATCACTTGATATAATTATCTACCAAACACGTTCGCTCGGAACCACATGTCTCTCTCAACGTAATCCTCATGTCTCATGGCCGACCTCCCCGGCCGCTCACTCCAGAAACAGAAGCTGTCCGATTGCCAACCACCCAGGTTGCTTCCAAGCAGCCCACGCTTCGAGGATACCGCTCCGCTGAGGTCCTTCGCAGTCTTAGGATAGCCTCGCCGTCTCCAAAAAGTCTCGACTCCAAGACCGGCAGCTCTCCCCTCGCAGCGCCACCGGCGAAGAAAGGACTCAACATGTTTTCGTCTTTCTTCAGTCACACCCAGGCACACCAGCCCCAAGAGAAGGTCGAGATAGACGCTGGTGACTTTGGCCACACTCCAGCCCCGAGTGCTCGACCATCCCTCACAATACTCCGAAGCAGCGTGGAAGTGGCTAGTGTATCGGATGAAACCTCTGCGATGCCAGCTACAGGCCACCGGCATCATCTTCTCAAGACATCGGCCGGCAGCCCCATAATTGTGGACAAGTACTTCCCGGTGCCGCCGATACTGAGCCCGACTTCCACGGGGAAGATGAAAACGCTCCACGTCCAAGAGGAGAGAGTGCAACATGAGAACCAAGAACTGTTTACATCTGGGAGGAAGTCGAGGATTAAGAACACGTCTTCACCAGCCATTTTGCCCGAAGACGAAGCATTCGCACCATCTGTACCTGCGGCAGATGTAATACAGCCTTCATCTTTGTTTAACCTGCATGGCATACATGCTTCCAAGCGTCTTCAAAGCTCGTCGAGTGCAACTGGCGTTTGCGATGATGGCGCTTCCGAGCAGCAGGTGAAGCAATTGTGGTCATCGCCTGAAGACAGTTCACCCAGCTCCGTCGACCACTCCATGAGAGGACCCCAAGATAATCAAACTCTATCACAAGCGGCCCTCTACAGTAAGGATCATAGAGCCTCCATTACTCAATACCAGGGTCACACCCGCTCCGTCAAGGTTCGCCCTGCTTTCAACCACTATCCGATCCGTCGCCAGAGTTCGTTTGAGTTAAGAGTCTGTGCAGTGAACAAAGTCGGTCCATTCAACCTCCTTGAAGGAGAGCCAGCTGCTTCGACGTCCAATGATGACGAAGACGCCAACAAACATTTGATTAGCTCTTCCGAGTTCAAGTTTGAGAATGGAAAAGCAGAGACGCCAGCCGAAACCAAATGGAGCACGGAAAAAATTGAGTGTAAACCAATCGGCCAACAACAAATTGGCGAGGCTTCGAGGCCTCGACGTATTTCCGGGGTTCGAGTTCGATTCGCATCAGCCGACAAAGAGTCCCCTCTCCCTCAGACGCACTCATCTAAGGTCAAATCTTTCTTAGAACCCCAGATGGTGTCACACAACGGGCATGACCATTCGTCCAAGGACCAACCACGTACTCACTCCTGGTCCACAGGCCTCAAATCGTTGGAAACCATCAAGGGTGAAGCAGGCAACATACAGAGAGCGACAGAGCTGCAGCACAATGACGATGCTCAAGAATTCACGCAGAAACCGAGACTTAAGCAACTGGCACAATCATCACATGTCTTCCCAACGACTTAGAAACCGTTCGGGGGTCATTCAGCTCAGTTATGCAACACCTATCCCACATATGTCGGCCCAACGGAACATGAGATGGAGCTTTGCCATCCTTTCGGTGCAGAAGCCGGTGCTGATACCAAAATGGACGTAACAGAACAGTGCATCAATTGCCCTCAGGGCCAGGAGACAGATCGACATGCCATCTGGGAATGTGCTTTGCATCCGATCTACCGCGGAGTTGAACAGCACGTCATTCAGGAATGCAGTCCACCTCTGCCTGGCCGCGCTGGCTTATCACAAGGCATTGCATCAAAACCAGTTTCGACTGAGAATAGACGGAGTGAGCACTATTTCGAAATCGATTCGGACACGTCACTGCGAGCTGAAAACGGCAATGTCCGACGAAAAAGCCTACCAAATTTTCCAACTCGAAGCCAGTCTCTAGGTTCTGTTCTGGATTATAAGCGCACGACCCAATGGCTAAAGGGGCTTCTCCATTCCCCTTCAAGTTCCAGTACAAAGTTTACAGAGTTTCCGAAACGGAACAAGTCGATTACGAGGCCACCAGGCGATAGTCGGTGCCCGTCGGAACCTCCATTCTGTAACAGGGTCACTCGTCGCCCAACGGGCAAGTCAACCTACTCCGGCATATCTGATCCTAGGGTAGATGGAATGTCGTTCAGACGTGCCGTCAGCGATCTGGAAAGACTTTTGAACGAAGCTTTGACGCTTGCAGCTCAAGTTGTTGACCGCTCAGGATCCCCAAGCAGCAGTCGATACAGGCAGCAGTCGATCAGTCTACACTCTCAATGCCATGATAGACCGGGTTACAAAGAGGTCGACAAGAGTTCTTTGGATGATGAATCACCACCTAGTGCTTTTGAGAGTGCTGATGATCTCTCTGAAGTCGACATAATAGAGCAGCACGTGCCAGTTAGGCCCAAGTACAAGCAGCATGCCGCGACATTCGCCGGTCCTCCTGAGCGCCCACGACTAGTTGATATTGTTGAAAGGTACTCTGGAAAGTACGAAGATCTCCGAGACAGAAGCCACAAAGATCGAACGCGCCCTCTATCCCGATCTGCCGAGCAGACATTGGCGGATATACCTGGCCAGAAGTCAAGCACACAGTTTGGAGAAAAGTTACGCAAGAAACTCATAAGTAGGGAGGTGTCGGTCCAAGATCAAAGAGATGGAAGGTCGCGAGAAGAGGACTTGACCAGCAATACGACGATCATCGAGTTCAATTTGGGCAACGGGGTGCCTTTGCGAGACAAGTCGGTAAAAAGGCGACCTGTAGGTCCTCACAACTCGGCAGCGGGTCGCCATCCTGTCGGCCAAGAAGCTTTGCCTGAGCGCCACAATTCAGGTCGAAAGATGCATTCTGAGCACGGAATCAGTCTCCGTCGCAGGTCGCATGTCAGTTTACGGAATGTCCAGGGCTTCAGCCTTCCCAAATCACACAAGCGGCAACCGATTGCGAGGGATTAGTCGCCCGTCCGCAAGAGGTACGTCGCGACTGTGGCTTGTCTGAGTACAGCTTTGATCGGTATATTGCTCGGCATTTACACTGGCCTCGTCCCTTCTATCCAGTACTACATTATCGATCAGTCTCATGTCACGGTCCATGGCAATACGGGTTGTTTCCTTGGCCTCGCGCTGCCAACGTTCTTTCTTTGGCCACTGCCCCTACTCCACGGTCGAAAGCCATATATTATGTCGAGCCTCATTTTTGCAATGCCTCTCCTATTTCCGCAGGCACTTGCAGTCAACAGCCCGAGGTTAACGCATACCGCTTCATGGAGAGCCTTGCTAATTGCTTCGCGAACACTAATGGGCTGCTCACTTGGATTTGCGGGACTGAACTTTCACTCAATCCTGACAGACCTTTTCGGAGCCTCATTAATGTGCAGCAACCCTCATCAAGAAGTAGTCGACCAATTTGATGCGAGAAGACATGGCGGTGGCATGGGTGTTTGGCTCGGTATTTGGACCTGGTGCTGGGTTGGATCTCTTGCCATTGGGTTTCTCATAGGAGCCTCTATCATCGACAAGCACCCCCCTACATGGGGGTTCTATGTCAGTATTATACTGATCGCGATAGTACTGTTGCTCAACGTCGTCTGTCCCGAAGCCCGCCGGTCCTCATACCGCCGATCAGTTGCCGAAGTCCGTACTGGTGAAGACATCTCTCGACGACTTGCTCGCGGCGAGGTCATGATGCACCGAGTCAAAACGGGACCAAAGTGGTGGGGCAACGAGGTTTACCATGGAGTTCTTCTCTCTCTCGAGATGTTAAGGCAGCCCGGCTTCTCTGTCATGGCGGTTTACGTCGCTTGGATCTACGCTCAGATTGTCCTTGTCATTATTTTGTTGGGTTCCTTGGCTTCCCGGTTTTATCACCTACGAGCTCCTTACGTCGGTCTTCATGTCGCCTCTGTGGCTCTTGGGGCTCTACTTGCTATCCCATTCCAAAAAGCGAGCATCTTTTCGAGATCTCGGCATTCTAAAGTCAACTCCAGTCGGGAGACTCTTGATCAAAAGTTTGCTTGGTCATCGCATCTACTTCGGCGGACTATTTTCACCATCACTCTGCCGCTGGGAGCCGCCTGCTACGCTGCCGTTTCTTCTGGGCCACCGATGAGTCTTGGGGTCCCGACATTCTTTGCAATCTGTATCGGATTCCTCTCTTGTCTTGCGATTGCAGAATGCAACGGTATAATCATGGAGACTTTTGACACTTCAGACCTCTCCCCAGGGATGATCGGCCGGCAGCGAGACGCATCTGGCCAGATCAAAAAGAAGACAAACTACTCCTCGTTCCCACGGGTAACCTCTGGATTTGCGATCATCCATACCTTTGCCTTCATCCTCGCGGCGGGCGCAACCGCACTGGGTGGCCACATCACGCGTTCTCTTGGCCAACGGGTGACTTCAGGCGTGGTAGCCAGCATTCTGTTCCTTCTAACCATGTTATTACTGCTGGTACTCATTCGATTCAAGAATGTTCTCATCATACCACGTTCGAAGTCGGCAGAGATGGAGCGACTCACTCAAGCTCGCCGAAAATCTACACAGCGTCGTGCATCTATGCCAAACGATTTGCGAGCTTTGATGGAGGAGGAAGTGGCATGGCGCCCGGTCATGATCGGCAATCCTGTTGGCAAGAACCGTCGAGTGAACTTGCTAGAGCTCGGATGCATGACCCGCTGGCAGGATATTCGGAGAAAGAACAAACTCATCGATGAGAGCGCGCACCTCAACCGATCTGCCTTGGACCAGGGGCTCGAAGCCTTGGATGCAGCCCTGGAAGATCACATGGAAGACTTACGACGGGCTCAGGGCATGTTCTCAATGGCAAGTGGAAGGGGCAAACACTCTCATCGACTCCGTCGCAGTGATCAGAGCAGCGAACAAACTCCAGAGTTCGAAATAGAAACGCTGAACTTTGGGACGGCACCTAGTGGCCCCCCTCAACAACGGCAATTCGGCGAAGGGGAACGCATCAGGGGCCAGGTCTTGAAGGAAGAAAACGAGGATGAGCCACAGGCTGGTCCGAGTGGCCACAGAAATGATTAAATCCGAAGGGGAGGTCCGAAGCTGCCACGAGACTTGAGGACAATACAAGTAATTGACCTAGAATAGATGATAAAATACAAGAATGTTTCTTTTCTAACTCCAGCAATTCCTGCGAAGTAGGTCTTCAGTCTATACTATACTGTTGTTCATTACAGATATTGAATGTGTGACTATTATACAGACAATTTGAAAGGAAAGGAAAAATCAACTGGATCGCTGAAGATGTATATCAATGACAAATGAGCTCGTTAGATAGCCAATCCATCGTTTTTTCTCATTGCACATTTAGGAACAGATCCTGCCCCCGCCGTGTGGGCGTCAACCGCGGCAACCAAGTCGGTGTTGAGGGAAGTTCGCGTGCCGGGGTGGATGCCTCTTGGGAGCTGCCATCTTCGCGGCGCCACTTTGCCCGAGATGGGTCTGTGGGGATGGTCATGTTCGCGGCGCGATCGGAGCCGACGCGCTTGGCCAGCAGGGAGGAGGAAGATGAGGAGTGATCCGACCCTAGAGGTGGGTTGTAGTCTGGATTGGTATTTCGGGGAGGTTGCAGAGGGTGCCACTGGTGATGATGATCATGTTGCTGCTGTTGCTGGAGCGGCTGGTGTTGTTGATATGGATGGTGGGGTGGCTGTTGCTGCTGTTGTTGCGACTGTTGATGTTGATAGGGGCGTTGTTGTTGGAGTTGGTATTGAGGTTGTCGCTGCTGCTGCTGCTGTTGGCGTTGACCAAGATATTGGTGTTGTTGATGTTGTTGTTGTTGGTGTTGCTGCTGCTGTGGATTATGATATGGATGTTGGGGTTGCTGCTGCTGCTGCTGTGGTTGATATGGTCGGTAGGGTCGAGTGGGTGGCTGCCCAGAGCCAGAGGCGAACCCGCGAGGATTGGGGGGCAGGCCACTCTTTAGGGGCTGGGGGTATGG
>JABSTB010000687.1:0-33661 GCA_013756995.1 Neonectria neomacrospora | reverse complement strand
AATCGTCAGTTACTAACCGACGCAAGCTATAGATGTCAGGGTCTTAAGCTCGTTAACAGGGCCAGCTATACAGCTTTAGAGGTCATCGCTAACAAGGCGTTTCCAGGGTATTAGGTCTTAGCAGATATAATACTCTACTTCGGGCCGCCGGCAGGGATTCTCCTAGCGTCTGAGACAACAGAAGGGTTCCACTTCATCGGCATGCCGCCCAGGACGATCCTGCTGACGCCGATGAGCATTAAGATAGAATGGCAGCGAAAACGTCCCTGGCAACAACACGACGTCACTTAGAAGGGCCTGCCGTACACACCAGCATTTGCATATACCGACTATAAGGTCCAAGGGAGAACGTTGAACCGGGTGGCCCTAGAACTGCGCGGAACCAGGACAACAAACATCGGTGGTAAAATGGTGCCGAGCCAGTGCGACCCATACAGTCTATACGTGCAGCTGTCGCGCTGCCCGTCGCTCAACGGCATTATGCTCTTGTCAAAAGCGCGTGAGAGGGACCTAGTTGGTAATAGCGGCTGCAGAGGCTAGGCTAGAACTCCTCAGCCAGGAGACAGTTAGGACAGTTCTAAGCTGGCTAGACGAATGACAACGCATCTATAATAAATTGGAATGTAATTGGGATGTAGTAGCAGCACAATAAAAAGAAGTTGGTGACAACATCACTCTGCTAAAGAGTGGAATAGTGAGAACAGTTGAGTACAGAGAAGACACATGTGAGTGCACGAAGCCTCAAGGGAAGGACCGGGCGGTTTAAAGCAGCAGTGACTTTTAGCCTCCTGGCGTGATTTTTGACCTATTATGAGGGAGAATATGCTGAGCCAATCAGCACGGAGTGTTAGCTGGGGTAGAGCATAGACCTTTCGTTCCTCAAGGCAGAGTAGAAACGTGGGTCCTGCTGGGGTCCTTATGCAGGTCGCGATCAGGCTGAGGTCATCGTCATGTTGTGGATACATGGTGGCGTGGCATAGATAATAGCGGTGACCGTTATTTGCGTCATCACAATGATACTATTGTTGACGGAGAAGAAATACAGATGCAGCTTTATGCTATGGAGAAGGGATACGCGCCCAGTTCCCACATGGTTGCTTCTCGTACCCCTGTTTAGTTGTTGGAAGGCAACAAGGCGTTGAAGAGGCTAGGCTTAGAGTCCACTTCCAACACATCGCGAACCTCATCATCCATGTTCTCCAAAAATCTCTTCTCATCCCACTTCGGCAGCCACCCGATTCTGTATGGGTTCACGGGGGCAATAGTTGCACTTTGCGCATAATTAGAGACCAGCATCATGCTGGAGAAGGGGGTGCATACCTGGCAGTACACATCGCACGAACATGCTGGCGCGGAAATCCTAGGGCGTCTGCTGCCGCATCATAGCTAGGCCAGGTCTTTGTCTTGGACTCCTCTACAAGCCCACGCGCATGCATAGCCTCGGCGAGACGTTGCATAATAGCCCACCAGGACGTTGCGTGGGACATTGCAAAGTAGTAGCCCTTCTCGCCGCTCGGGATCGACTCTTCATGCAAGATCTTCTCCACAATGATGGCATAAAGCTCTGTCAAGTCGGCGATATGCGTTGCCGGGGATACCTATCGAAAGATCAGTAGGTGAAGCCACAAAACCAAACTTGTTCTGATCCAGCCCTCAAGCTACAATGACTTACACCGTCTTTGTCGAATATCCGGACTGTCTTTTGCGCGATACTGGTCCTGATATTTGCTGGGATGTTCACGGACACCTTCCTACCCTCACCGGTGCCTCTTCCGTCTAGTCGATAATAAGCCAAGTTCACACAGCTGCAGGGTATATGACACGGTGGAGCGGGGAATACCTACAGACATTCGGTACCACAACATTGAAGCTCGTAATGCCCAGAGCTTTGGTTCGCTCTGTAACAAGGATAGTAGTCTTTTCAGGGGATTAGAAAACTCGCCCTTGTCACATGAAGAAATGGAGCTAGTCTTGACGTACCTCTCGAACCGGGTGGGGTCCTCCTATCTCCTTCTCCTTCGCATACACATCATCTGTGTCCTTAATCTCTCCGTACGGCCAGCCAGCCTCAACGGAGAAGAGGGTGGTAATCGACGACTAACACAAGTTCAGTGGGCAATCGGCGAGAAGGCTTGTAGGGAACCCACATGTACGAAGTAAGTCTCTCCACTGATCTTTTGACGCTGGCCGAGGGCGTTGATAAGGTTGGAGGCGAGACGCGAATCGGAGGAGCTTGCGGTATGGACGATGATGTCGACTGTGACAGCAATATGAGTTTCCTTGTCTTAGAATTCCGAGTGATAAACATACTCTCATTTCCAAGGACAGCTAGTTCCACAGCCCTTTCATCGCTGAGATCGACCAGAATAGCATTGACACCTAGCTTTGACAAGCTCTGGACTTGATCTTCCGACCGGACCGCAGCGCTAACTTTGGTCGACTTGATCGGACTACTTGTGCGAGATATGAAATCCGCGACAATGGAGCCTCCGCTGATACTGTTAGCTACAGATATTAGAAAACCTCATGTAGCATACATATAGCCGGCCGCGCCGGTGATAAGAATGTTCTTGCCCATTGTAGCGTTCGTCTTAGGTATGTGCCTATGAATAAACCCAAAGTGTACAGAATACAGAGATAGTCTTATGGCTACGAAGCAAGAATGCATTGGCTATTTATACCACGATTCTACAATGCTTGAAGCACCTATTCTCTTCTTGAGCAAACTGTTCGGCTTACGAGTAAGGTCTGATCAGCCAATGAAGCTCCCGGAACCAATAAGTGGGTAAGCCCGGAATCCCGCGCGCTCCGCCGAGCGGAGCTCAACCAGCATTTGTCATCCGCATCATCGCCATAATTATTCCTTTATCAACGCCGGCACTGTTGTCAATGCACTCCAGGAGCAAAGCAGTGAAAAATGGAATCCCGCGGGGACAAACCCGATGAGAAATCAAAGAGTCGCCCCGCGATTGCCCGTCGCTCGGTAAGATCAAGGATGACACTCCAACTATTCACGCACGCTGACCTTCGACGAAACAGTGTGATCAGTGTCGTGCTCGAAAGGTTTGGCCTCCCAACCACTTGCATAAGTTACCCGGGAAGCAAAAACCTTCCGGTATTGCGCGGACTGTCTTTCGAGAGGATAGTAAAGACTAACAAACTGGCACCGGGCAGATTGGCTGTGATAGAGGATCCCCCTGTTCCAACTGCGTATCTGGCCGCCTCGATTGCACCCACAGCTCTGTCTCCACTTCAGTAACACCCAGACAGAGGGTCCTGATATCGGCACAATAGTAAGTCAAGCTTACACGGCCTATGTCTTCATGTCGCGGAGTACTCACCAGCTTGAACAATTAGTGAACGGAAGATAGATGACATTGCGAAGGGTGTTGATGGAATCAAACTTCTCCTTCAAGGACTCAACGCGCCTACAGACACAAACCAGCCTGGAAACAGCTCCATACGGACTCCTAGTCAAACCGACCCCTCGGGGCCTGTTACTGAGAACCCGTCCGTCTCTGTGTCCTGCGGCGAACCTCAATGGGATCATTCACCTCACATCATCGATTTTGTCAAAGCTGTCGTGGAAGATGGGGGGTTGAGAGGAGTCAAAGCTGAGAATAATCAAGTCCTCTCGTCGTTGAGAAGTCTTGTACAGACTTTAGACAATCCCTCTTCCGCGAATAACTTCTCATTACCGGCGGCCAAAGCTGCAAAATGCTCGGTCGATCTTTCCATGCCTCCCTTGGAAGCCGCTGTGGCAGTACTCCGCTGGGCCAAAGGTTCGAAACCAACCGCGTGCGAGTATTCGAATAAGCTAAGACGGGTATCAGATCATGAATGGTATACCAGAATTACCATGTTTTCAAACATTCTTCCTCTTGAGCGCTTCGCCGACATTTGCCGAAAAGTGTACTTTGCAGTGGACGACTACAGTGAAATCGACTTCATCCTGGCGAACGGATACTTATCCTGCATATTGGGCGAACGTTTTGTTTCTTCGGGCATGCAGGACTACAACGAGTATTGTCTGCTTTGTCGGAAGAATCTCCACACCGCCCTTTCGCGTCTCCCACTTCTCTTACCTCCGTCGATGGAGACCATTGCCGCATTGACGCTTGGAGTAAGTTCTATATAAGAATGGTGAACTTAGGCTCCTCTCTAATTACAATTAAAGACCCTCAACTCTATCGAAAACTCTAATGCCATATTGGCTTGGACCTTCATATCGACTGCCGCAGATTTTTGCCAGAGGCTGGGATATCATCGCGTTCATTCTTCAAAAGAAGCCAACGAGTCCGTTCAAAGCGCTCAAGAAAGTCTGTTTTGGACTGTACATAAACTGGAAAAGGGACTTTCGCTTCGGTTTGGACGGGCTTCTAATGTCCGCGATACCGAGATCACCATTCCCATTGAGCCTGACAGCCCACGGTCTAGGAGGCTGGCAAGACTTCAGGGAAATGTTCACGACCGACTTTACAGTCCTGAGGGCTTGTCTCACCCTGTTAATGAACGGATTATTCTGGCGAAGGCACTCGCCAAGGAGTTGCGAGGGCTAATCAACGAAACACGTGTCCATATCTTCGTAAGAGCACATTTCCTCCACCCCTTTTGGTATGACTGACATGTAGTTACAGAATGCCGCCAGTCAGGTCATCAGCGAAGAAAGGGAGCCGTTACGAGTCCTCTATCTGCAGTGCGACCTAGTCTGCCAATCCTCATTACTTGCTTTGGTTCTTAGGGCCATTCATTCACCTCCAGACAACCTAGATGGTATTTCCGACGAATGCGTCGCGGTTGCTCGGGAGACCTTGGACATGCACGATCAGTGTATGACAGGTCTAGGTAACTGTGGTAGCCCACTCCTGGTAACCCAGTACATGAACTGGTACGTTGATCGGCCGTTTTCGTTGATAAGTCTTTTAACCCACTTTGTTATATCTTTGAACTAGCACCTCGTATTACCGCAAGCCAAGGGTCACTTGGACTAACCGCAACATCGAATAGGGCAATTTTCCACGTCCCTTTCGTCCCCTTCAGCATCCTGTTTACCCGCGCTATACAAGTCTTAGACCTTGCCGAATTAGCCCGCCTAGAGAATTTCTCGGCCTCGTTACGGCCGGAGGCCTCTTCTTCCGAGTCAATCACACATCCATCCCGACTATACGAGCTCCTCTGCCAGGCTGCACGGATCTACATTGATTCGAACGCCCAGCTCCCAGCTGCGGACCCGGAATTGGCCCAGAACCTACCAGGTTCTTTAGAAGAGTTTTCCTTTGTCAACTTCGGGGAGGGGGCAAGTGGGGATATAGAGGCGAGCGACTCCCACTCTTATGGGCTTAGTGATTGGTATTACGGTAACCAACAGATCATGCAGCTACTAGATGGAGATATGATGTTTTGATTTCTTATAACACTATATTTAGAGGGTCATCAGCGCTCGAGTGTTCGTCGCGTGTTCGAGAAGTAGAGCCAGGGGGGCTGCCCAGCACTAAACATGTCTTCTCTGGTAACCTGACGGGTTGAGGAACAAGAGAGTTCTAACGGCAATTGGATGTACGTGAAATTTAGTGTGATGAGATGTTGATGGAGGACAGGAGAACCCGGAGTGGTGAACAAGCCGCTGTGTGGAGGCTCTGGGACGCGGGTTTGGGCCGTTAGCTCCTCCCCACCATAAGCTGCAAAGGGTTAGGAAGTCGTCGTTTTCTATTCTGTTAGGTTTGCTCCGAAACGGCCCGGCGGTCATGCTCAGGTTGGTCGCGAAGAAGCTCGTCGGCAGGAAGATGACTGTGAGTCTGTGACGGCGGTGAAGACAAGATTGCGCGGTTATGGTCCTCACTCGGGTTTTCAATGTCTTCTTTGATACTTACAA
This sequence comes from Neonectria neomacrospora, assembly GCA_013756995.1. Taxonomy (NCBI): domain Eukaryota; kingdom Fungi; phylum Ascomycota; class Sordariomycetes; order Hypocreales; family Nectriaceae; genus Neonectria; species Neonectria neomacrospora. Next base: position 27,789 of record JABSTB010000687.1, on the reverse strand, counting down.
TGAGTTTGTCGCACTGGTCCGTACTAAAAGTGATCATGGCAACCTGGTTTTGCAGCTCATGGTCGCGCTGGTCCTTCACATCCTAGAGATCCAGCTGATCGTGATGAAAAGCGATGTGATCCCGGAATGTTACAAGAACCCTACACGGAAACGTGAGCGTGTCATGGCGGAGTACCTGCGATGACATCAGTACCAGGAAACGTAAGTAACCGCCACCGCTATAAGAACGAGGGAACGAAATACCAAGGGTACAAAGGAATTGGTTTTCCATAGGAACGAGTCTGAAGCACGTGAATATCATCTCTAGTCTGAAGGGAGGTTCAGGTCCCGTCATAAACCCGCAGTACGTCGTGTTCGGGAGAGGAGCCATCTGTGTCGAGATTAGCCTTGTCGGAGTCAAGGAGGCTAGGCAGGGGTAGGATTTTGAGAAATCGGGGGCGGTCAGCTAGAAATCTTGGAAGGGGTGAAGAAAAGCGGTGTCAATTTCGCGCTAATGCAGGATTAAGGGTCGTGCCGTAAGCTTAAAAGGGCGAGGCAATAGGCCTGTGGAGATACTGTACGGATGTGTAGGGCGGGTTCGACAGTCCGAGGTGCAAGTCCGAGGTGCAAGTCCGAGGTGCAAGTTCGAATTTGTCCTGGTGCTTATGTGTTTCTGATGCTAGGTGGGGATATGTAAGCAGCGTTAATATATCCTGGCATTGATTGGGCAGGTGTAAGCTACTAGTAGCGAATTGTCAGCCACTTTGGTTTTATTTGCATTATTAGATTTTACTACGCTCTTTTTTAGAAAGCAGGTATGTATAGTGGCGAGTTTAAAAGGTACAAAGACACCCACTAGAAGAACTCGATTCTAAAATAAATACCACCAAGCCCCGCTATCAACATAAACCACTATTCACTCAACTCCAACTCAGACTGTTCTCTTTCTTCTATTATTACTTTCTCAACACCTTTCAACTCCTCCACTAGGTCAACGATAATGCGCTTCACGACATACATCTCTTCCGCTGCTATTGCGGCGGCTAGCCTTGTATGGGCAGAGTGCTATCGTTCTGGCGAATCCTGGGGAGGCGAGTCATTCCAGGCAGTCGGAGCAGTCCAAACCCTCTGCAGCGATAGCAACTACAGATCCTTCGCCAATCTAGAGTTCAAGACGAGATGCATCAACCTAAGCAGCGTCAAGAAAGCCGACTTCACCATCACCATGGGCCCTCTGAACTGGCCTATTCAAATCAGTGAGAACGACTGTAATGATTATCTTAAAAGGGAGATACTTGGCTGTGAGCACGGCGGTAGATCCACATATACCATCAATCCAGGAACAGATGGTATCCCTGAAGGAGGGGCGCTCAACCCGGTTGAGGTTAACATTGATTTCATGTAAGTGACATTAGGGTTGCTATATGATTGCTTACACTTTTGCGCAGTATAGTTGCTAACGTTATCGCCCATAGCTCTGATCCGGCTAGTGGCCAGTGTGTCTAAGCATTCTACACCATACAGGGCATGTCTCATAGTTTTATCTGTTGAGATATGGGATTTGGTTTGTGTATTAGGCCGATCCAAGGTGGCTGGGGAGCCATGCCAAAATGAACTCTACCCCTGGGAAAGTGAGGCTTGAAAATGAACTCTAGTAGAGTTCTGAGATTATAGCATCTGTAGGATCATGATCAATCTTAGAGTAACTATACCACACGATATAACAGCCGATCGTTTCTGGCCGATGTGAATTTGGAGCTAGAAAGATATGGGATGATACAATGGTTGATAACATGAGATACCCTAAGATGCGGCGTTGGTGGTTATTTGACATGCATTCGACTGACAAGGACTCAGAAGACGCTGGGAGTAACAAGCCAAACACTTCAAAAACAGATTGCCATAGGGATGTAGGTTAAGCAATCAACAATGTCGCTAGTTGCCTCACACTTTAGGCGTAAACCAGGACGCTGCTTGATCTTGGGTCTGACACCCTGGTCCCACTAACAAGAACTATGTGGTAGGGAGCCACCTGCGTGGAGCCCCTTAGAAGTAATGACAGGTAAGACCAGAGAACTATCCCATTGCTGCCCTGTATGGATCCAATGTCTACCCACATTCTCATCCATTGGGGTATTAGTATGCAATATGGAAAGCTCCGGAAGTCGTAGCTCATGCCCAGCAATCCTCAGTAGAATACCCTCACCAGCCTCGAAAACCATACCAATGGGCCAAAGAGGAATATCTAGCTTAACCACCATGCCGGGTGTGATTAATTCAGCGCTGTCATGCTTGTACCTTGGAAGCCCATCCACAGTCTCTTTGGAGACCCTATGGCTCGCCCTAAGCATTCCATCGCAACCCAAGAACTTAGCAACGTTGGTGTTCGGCACTTGATCCAAGGGCACGGGCATGGGGTAATTCAGGCTGGTAAGAGGGGTCCCATCAGCATCGATCTTGCGTATTTGCACGTTAACATCCATGTCATCATGCTCATTGCAGCACATCCACAAGGTGACAACGGGGTAGCCTGCCAGCTCCGTATACGCATTAAATCGGACGCGGAAGTCGGCAGAATCAGTCAGATGATGCGCCTCGTAGCCAACCTTGCAGTGAGGTTCTGGCTTTTCCAGAGACAGGGATCCGTTACTGGCATCGAGGAAGTATCTGCGGTACTCTGTTCCAGGGATAGGGTAACTGGTCTCTTCGCGCTCCACTACTGTCTTGGCTGGGCTGTGATCAAATCCAAGAAGCGAAAGGCGGAGCCGTGGGGTTTGTTCCCATGCGTTGGAGATCCCTTTGCAGTATCTGTCGAAGAAGGATTGCAGTTCATCATTATTTTTCCTGAGATAAATGTCATACCCTATGGCAGTCAGTGTGCAATCTTCAAGCAGGTACTGGACGTGGCTTACATTCTTGCGTGTGGTGAACCCGGAGCCATTTCTTATCGGACTTGGCCTTCTGAAAGGTTTCAAAAGACCCCCGGGAATGAAGCAGCGTAGAGTAGGATGCGGTGAGATATACGGGCAGGTCGATATTCTCAACAGGGATGACTTTGGTTGCCCAGTAGTCATCAAAGAACGGACGCTTCTCAACCATAGCTCCGCCGTCCTCGGCTCCTCCGTGTCCCGTCATAGTCCCATAAAGCATTTTCATGAAGCCGCTGCGAGGAATGCCGCCTCGGGCCATGAAATCATTGTAACCGTCCGTCGCAGCCTCCCAGGGAGCGATCGCTTTTAGAGCCGGATGGGGATCCCGCGCTGCGACGTTGATTTGTGCAATCGCCAGCCAAGAATTACCAGCCGTGGCCACCGACCCGTTACACCATGGCTGCTGGGACACCCAGTCGATCAGGTCGTGCAAATCATGAGCCTCCTGGTCACCCCAAAGCGCGATGTCGCCTTCGGAAAACCCTGCGCCGCGGGCATCGGGGTTTACAACGGCGTAGCCTCGCGCGCACCAGTCGGCTGGATCGGGGGCTTCGAACTTCTCGTATCCAGAGGTGGCGTCGAGGGGGATACCGCACCTGAAAGGACCCATATGGTCATATGAGTGGCCCTCTAGATTGAAAATTAGCACAATGTACCGAGTGTGGCCAATGCTTTCGACGATAGAAGCGTACTGTTGTCCTTGCCGTAAGGGCTCCAAGCGATGATTGCGGGAATGACGGTACCAGATTCACTGGAAGCGGGCCGGAATACGTCCACGTATATCTTGATCCCATCACGCATATGGACTTCGACGTCCTTCTCGAAGATGGATGATACCGTAAAGGGACGACGGCCCTCTACCTTGACATGTCCGATAGGAAGATGGAGCGTGGCTGGGTTGAAACCACTTGGCTCGGCGAGCGGGTAGAAAGCCAGGTCAGGAAAGCGCTCAGTAAGTTTATCCATGGTCGCAGAGGCGTTGAACTAGACGAGTCTGAAGGTCGTGCTGTGTATGTTTCTTGGCCAAGTTTTCCGAGTGTGAAGGTAATAATTATCCATAACATTTTCGTGTGGGAGATTTGCTTCATATTAATAGTCGAGATGTGACTTCCTACAATAACAATATTGGCGCTTCATTGCTTCGCATGAAAAACGGCGATAGCAAGAATTCGCCATATCGGCGGTTTCGTAGTCCCGACACCGTTGGGTGAAACCCACTCTATGCTCCATACTTGGCAGGAGCAGACATAAGCGCCAGTAATACGATTGTGGAGTTGCCGGATATACGGATATACGTTAAAATAACAGCAGACCTGGACATAAAAGCGGGTCAGGAATGTGAGCCCCAGTGAAGGCAGCTCGCGACGCGGATTCTTTTTTGACCGATGACGCCGACTCCCCGAGTTTTCGCGGCACAAGTTTGAGTCGGGTCATGCTCCTTGCCATTTCTCGCTCCTAACTCTCGGTAAGCTGGACTAGCTGCTATGCCTTCTGCTGATCCAGAGACCGCAGCTTCTTCAAAGCGGTCTTCGGCATTCGGCTCTCGAATATACGCGAGATTTGTATCGTGAAATTGCTTCGCCCAGCCGGTCTGCGAACCCCACAGCGAATCGACGTCCGCCTGCCGGGGGCTTCGGCAGACGTTCATCGCTTATCTTCCACGACGAAAAGCCTCTTGCAATACTGCGCGAGCATCTGGTCCCATGCGATGTTGGTAGCGGAGGGCTTGTCTTCGGTGCCTCGGCCGTCATTCTCAGCCTTGTCTACTCAAGTATGAAGGGCAGAACCGGGCCTCGTTTCCAGTCTTGGTATACAGGAGAGGCAAACCGGTCGCGGTTTGCGCAAAACAGCCTTGAGGAACGAAGCTTGAAGTGGTCAAGTTCAATTTTCAAAGCTTGACTTCAAAAGTCCAAGGTTTTATTAGATACAGGTTATGAATCTCGGGTATTGAGAACAAGATACAGTAGCGGTTAATCAATGTGGCTTGCAGCAGGGCTAAAACGAGCGCTTGTCGGGTTACACGAAAGGGCGATTGTTCCATCTGTGATGTCATCCTGTGTCTTACCCTAGATTGTCTCATTGAGCGAGCCACCAAGGAGCGCAAAGGCTGGGAAAGGGAGAAATGGGGGGTTGTTGAGACATTCCACGGTGAAGAACGGATCTCATCGCCGGACAATGACCTCTCTCCTCAGACGGTATTCTATTTCACCTCTCCTTCAAAATCTAGCTGGACCAGAATTAGTATTCGCCCATCTATCGAGACGCTTTTCAGGCCCCTGTTTGCGACAACTGCGGGTCTCCTGCGGGTATGGTGTTGCAAAGCCCAATGTCGTGGCTCAACGGTGAAGGAGTGGGCGAGCCGTTCATAGGGTATGGGTCACACCCCTTTGCGGGAAGGGATGGTGTGTGAAATGGCTAAAATAGGACGACCAGGAGGAAATGGATGAGGAATTTCAAGACAATCCGGGGCCGGCAGGTCAGTGTATAGAGATCATGGCTTGTCAAGTGTGCGGTAGGATAGAAGGAATTAAGCGATGTGGGCAATGCAGAGCTATAGGGTATTGTGGGACAGAACATCAAAAGGCGGACTGGAAGGTGCACAAAGTGATGTGTATCGCCGCCAAGAAGGCTAAAAGCGTAGATGAAAACAATGGGGCTCGTGGGGCGTTGCCGCCGAGCTTAATTCTACCACATCGGTAACTAGATATTTGACAAGAAGAACGACTCCGTCCTGCGCTGTTCTGAATTGAACCACGAGTTCTAGGTACCTAGGAATGGAATGTCTCTCATTAAGTTTTGGCTACTTCTTCCAAGTACCTTTTGGGAGGGTTGCGGCTTCGATGGGGACGGCGGCGCTGGGTGCGATCTCTTAGCAGACGGTGTGTGGTCGACACCTGGAGCTGGTCGCTTCGGTGTCGGCGGCGAGGTAGACATGTTGTGGTGTTGTGCAGAAGGGCTAGGGGTAGAAGTGACAGATGGCATCGATTCCCCTGGGGTATAGGCTGGAGTTGGGGTCCCCGTGGGCAGAGTCGGAAGTGCGGCAGATATGTGTGAGGTAAATCCGGCCTTGATCTCTTGGAACGGTGCGCGGCTAGAAGATGATGAACCGACCGCTGATGGCGCGGCGGCCAGTGATGGCGCTGGTCCTGGTGCTGGTGAGGCAGATCCGGAAAGCCCCTTGTCGAGGAAGGCCCAAGAGTCTGGAACGACGATGAAGACGTAGTCCTGGGCAAGGCCCGATGGCTGTACCACCTTTCCGGTGCAGTTCAACAAAACATTGTTTTGAAACTGAGTGTCTCGCCTCTCGGCCATCTTCTTACAAAGTGAAGCCCACGGATTCGCGTGGATCGGGAAGATGATAAAGGCCTGGAAGAGATGAAAGTCTCTGAATGAAGTCTTGGCAGGGTTGCCGGAGGTGAGAAATGTAGTCAGCTGAACGAAGCCGCAGCACTTGAGCTGATCATCGTCCAGCGTGGGTACAGATTCCTTTCGGAGGAGGGTGTGGCCCGGACTGACGACATTGCCGGTGAAACTGACGATCGAGGATGAAAGAGGAAACTGATCGACCGCAGAGAGGCTCCGAGGCAGTACTCTATCGGCGGAGAGGTCAGCGACAAAACATAAGAGCGATGGGAAAGCGGATAAAACAAATCCAACATACGGCTAATAGCCCTGATCACGCACGATAAGAGCTGGGATGGTGTAGGCAAGGAGGCCACCATCCGTCGAGTCTTCAGGCCTGTCCTGAGGCTCGATCTCCAAGGTCAACGTACAAGGGTGGATATGACTGGCTATGAAGAACCACTAGTTACACCAGTCCTCAGGAACAATCTATTGGTTCTATATAGATAAGTTGAGTTTGAAGAATATAGAGAGAGACGGGCTAGTAGGATAGGCACGCAAAAGAGAGTAATCCAGAGCCGTGAGCCAGGGAGGGATCAGAAGGATACTCCTCACGACGGTCTCTGTGTTCAGGCCCTTGACTCGATGCTGGTCTGCAGAGGCAAATCTCAAAGGGCAACCAGGTTGGACGAAGAGCATGATAGACATCTCGCCGCCGCTCCTCTGGCTACCCAGCGGCTTGCGAGCATGCAGGGATTTGTCGCTTAAGGTAATGGGCACGGACATTATTACTGATCCTGATCGGCTTTTCACAAGTCCAACTTGTCAGGTATTGAGAGATATAGGTTAGAATGTCAACCATTCCAGGAGGAAAAGAAGAGAGTCGGGGTAAGCTAAAATTCAGAGCCAATGATAATAAAAGAAGTTGGAGATGAATGATGGCATCAGTGCGAAGGGCGCGCTCGGTCAGTCATCAAGAAGAGGGGTTAAACGAGGGGGGAGGGTTTCATCAAGTAGCACTATAATAGGGAAACCGACATCTGCACGGCGAAGGACAGAAGAAAGTTCATCTATCCAAGGCGAGCTAGGCGGTGAGCTTCTATCTCTGACGGACAGTCGCTATTGGGCGTAGAACCACGGGCCAGACGCGGGTTGCAGTGTTGACGGCAGCACGAAGTGTCCCAGAGGTTGTTCGAAAGACTGGACAATGGCGAATAGCGAGATAACTCCCTGCATGAACGCGTAGTGATGGGACTATATACTGAGAAAGAACGCGTAGGAGAGAGCGGGGTTCAAAGGATAGATAGAAAGGTCTCTCTCGATATATGGGACAGCGTTTTGAATCAGTATTTGGGTAACGAAAATCAGCCGAGTAGCTTGGAGAAGTAATACCTATATAATTAGTTCGCTAGCAGGATTCTGGGACATAAGCGAACCGCATCGAATCTAGGCAATTGCGAAGACATCATAGTAAGTAGAAGGGACTCCCTTCCTACCTCGCCACAGGGTGTAGAACGAGAGAAGCAGGGAACGGGATAACAGAGTACGATATGAACGACTAAGTTGGGTTTCTCTCACATGTACGGACTCACAGAGCTGACATCGACGGCTCGGCCCGTTATGTAGATCAGTTAGATCAGGAGGATCGCCTTCAACCAAACGAGATAGCCGAGAAGGATAAGAGGCGACAACAATTAACTCCAGGGGTGTTGCCTTGTGCCCGCCCGGCCACGACTTGCAAGGCTCCTCCATGTCTCCCCGAGACTAGCGAGCAAGCTTACCTAAGCCCGAGGCTAACCTAACAAATCCTGGAGGGTAAAGCTTCTGCGGAGACGCCTGAGGTCAGGGGAGAGGAAAGCGCTAGAAGCGGCACCGTAGGAGGCCAGTCACTCGTACGCAGGCTGCCGTCTCCGTAGCTGTCGTCCTGCGGGCTATACTGCCCAGGAAGGCAAAGCTCGGATAAGAGAAACATCCGTGGAGCAACCGCTGGGCTCAGGGGCTGGCTGTGAGGACTCTGACCTGGGAAGAGGGAATCCGCAGCGCCGAGCGACCGATGCTCCTCCAGCACCATTTGGGTCCAAACGAGGCAAACGCGTACGATGACCTGCGCGGGCTCGAGGGGCGCAAGAACACTAAACATTGAGATAAGTCATCCCAGCTGCGTAGGAGGCTTGGGTGGTGACGGTGGCAGTGATAGAGCTAGGCCTAGAACTAGACATATCATTGAACCTGAGGATACCCCGGCGAAAGAGGAAGATATGAAAACAGTCAGTAGAGAAGGTCCGCTAGTAAAGCGGACTGGCTTAGGCGTCTGCAAGGAAATGACAGAGTAGGAGTGGGAAGAGGACGTCGCTAGCGTTCTGCGATGCCTTAATGAGCTGTTCGCTGAGAAAGAGCGGCTATCCCTGAACAAAGAATAGTGTAAGCCCATCCCGCAGGAGAGCAAGCTGTCGACTGTAAAGGTATTCTAGAGTGCTGTTCATGACACTGAGACCTTACCTATATGGGCATGTATGGTGTATTATTGAAGGTGTAGAAAAGGAGAGCTGGAAGATGTAAGCTGGGACTAGTGGGAGTCTAGTTCTACGGAGAGGCGCAACGGCTCACTTCGTACTTACTGCAAATGCTTCCCTATCTGAGGTTGTATTCTGGCTTGCCTAGAATACGTAAGCTGCCTGATGAGAGATTGTCTGTCGGCTGCCCGGCTGCACGTTGGCTTAGGATGTGAGCATATGTTCCCGAAGGAACTGAGAGGACTGACCCTAATTGAAGAGAAGCTCATGAGCCTAAACTCGTGCTACATATTCATCATGAAGTATAGCATTGTGGATAGGCAGCGACAGGCGCAGTGTATCCAAAGCACGCCAAGGGAAACATCACGGTATTCCCCAACAACGTTTAGAAGCTGGTCACTAGGGTCCTGCCTCACCCCCTCGTCTAGTTCACGGACGAGATACACGTGTCGTGGCACGGTGCGCAAAAACCGGGTCCGAGCGATCTATCGAGGCTTTTGTCCGTACGGCATTGTGTGGTCGAGAGGGCGCTGGCCTGGCTGCGGATAATAACCCTCATCATGGAGACATTGAAATCGATGCGGCCGAGATAGACAGCTGGGGAGCTCCACCTCACGATGTGCCGTCACAGATCCTTGAGCGCATGGAGCGTAGCAAACCATCTCCTGGGAAAGGTGCGTACAGCCCAGATAGTGCCGTCTGCGGAGCGCGGGATAGATTACGACGACGTGTGGACATCGACGACATCATAGCCATGCTTAAGCGTGAGCAACAAGGAGTGGCTGTCCGCCCCGCCGAAGAGAGCCGAGGCAATGAAGCACTGCTTAACGACAGAGGCCACGAGGAGTGGGAGAAGACCGCCCGGGCGCTGGCCTCAAGAATCCTGAGGCTGTCATCCACGAAGTCAGTTCATCCAGCATGTTTGCGCTCGACGCCTAGCCGGATGTTGCGGACGCGGACAGGCTACAGTTCGCCTGGGAAGCCGTGGGCGAGGCTGTCGAACAAGAAGCAGCTCGGGCTACGGGGGGATGTGACAGAGCAGGAGGAGGATGGGTCGGGTCGGCATCTGTACGACAAGGGCTCGGTCTAGAGCCATACATTTCAGTGTCACGGGGCGATGACTTTGCCGACTCCAACGGCGCCTTGTTCTTCGCCAAGAAATTTCCAACCCCGTTTCCGTTCGGCACCAGCTGTTCTCGGCTAGCAGAGGAGAGCCTCCTCATTGTTGGCGGCAGGACGGATGCGGGAATTGACGAGGGCGCAGGCGCGTCGGCGGGTTACCTCCTGGCGTCGCGGAACATGAGCCTCACAGCATGGGCTGAGGCGGTGTTGAGGCGGCACGGGGGCCGCTTCGCAGCCCATCACGTCTTCACCTTTCTCGTCTTCAACCTGGGCGTCAGGTCAAGAATCGCCGAGTGAGTATGTTGAGTGTGTCGAGGAAAGACTTCCCTTCCGTAGAGCGCATCGTTCACTCCCTAAACAGAGAGAGGCTGGGACTGGCTAAGCGAGAGCTTGAGCTCTGATGATTGGCAAGTACTCAAAATGACTCACGAGTTCTTGCAACTATTTTATCAGGCAACCTTGGAGCAGCAGATGGAGTGAGCGTCAATAGATTAGATCTTAGAGAACATGGATATTCTGTTTATGCAGTTTGAGAATGCCAAGGTAGGCCATGGGTGACAATGCAATCTAATAGCAGACTCAAATTAGTATTAAAGTAGATCAAATACTTCAACAATGCGCGCATGGTTTACTCTATTTATATGGACTGCTTACTTCTCTCGAACTATTATGAAGAGTGATAAAAACCCTATATATGCCATGGCATTATTGCTCTATCTAGAAAAGCGCCAGAGGTACCTTGACAGGCACTGGGCACAGGAGTGGCGAGAGACTGCTGTTTGTGGTATACGGCGGCAATGGGCAAAATACAAAGCCACTCTTGTTAGAAACCGCGGCCCGGTTAGGTAATGAGCGATGGAGAATAACCCCGTATGATCGTATTAAGCAGTTAGTGAGTGTCTCGGATGAGCCCGGCGATGAGAATGAATTTGAAAAATTTCTTGGGACAGGGCATAACTCTCGGCTGATACTATTGAGAAACTGCAATGCCTGAGCAATTGGGTGAAAAATGACTTGATTAGGAAACTCTACGTAGCAGTAGATGACGAGACTATCGATATTTCGGGTGGTGACGATGAGATGCCTGACCCTTTATGTGACGGTTGGGTCTAACCTAGAGGTACAGGGTACTGCTCCGCTAGGCCTGAAGTGAGGTCCAGAGCGGGGAATATGTCGGACACCTGCGTGCTACGCTTTATACTCGATCAAGGAGTGGCAATGAGCGACCATAAAGATCGGTCTTACTGTGATCCTTTCTTCAAAGAGACGGGAAATATATAGGACCACTTAGGTAGTCATATTAGTTGTATAATACTTAATAGTAAAGTGAAAAGAAAAAGATTATCTATATATTTATTTAACTAGTTATATTCTATATAAGAGTATAATATTCTATCCTCTCTCTAAGCTACTCAAATCATCATACAAATGGATAATTTCCATAATGAGAAAACGGCAATAACTCTGTTAGCATAATTGTCTGGACAACTGTTTCAAGCACTGGGTTTCTTTGCGTTAACATTGGTCCACTTAGTGCACAAGCTGGTAGCAGCAGTGATGCCGCAGGCCGCGATAGTAATTGCGAAAGCAACCTTAATACCCCATGCGTACGCACGGAGAACACCGTCCAACTCGGCTCCGGAAAATACCTGGCGCAGGGTTGTGGCACCGGTAGTCGTGACTAGGGCGGGATCGACGCTCGGTGCGGTGCTGGCAAGCTTGTGCACGAGCTGGTTGCTGAAGCCGGATTGCGCGGCTGCGATCAAAAATGTGGCGCCGATAGATCGAGCGACTGTGCACGAGGGACACAATCAACTTAGGGATACAAGGGGACAAAGAAAATTGACGACATCCTGGGACAGGGCGAAGGAGAACTCACATATAATAATCGCGGTCACAGGAGCTATGTCGCTTGGCGCCGCAAAAGCCTGCGCAATGATGATCGGGATTTGGAGGCCCATGCCGTATCCGAAGCCCGCCAAGATCTGATACCCAACCCATTTGCCTGTCGAGGTCCCAATGTCGAGAGTATACAGTAGACCAGCGGAGATGGTTACGACCACAGAGCTAGCTACCAGATACGGAGCTGCAATACCCGTCTTCGTGATGGCTCTGCCGGAGGCAAATGTGGCAACGCTGAACAAGGCGATGAGAGGAATGTTGCGCACACCCGAGCCAATCGGACTGCGGTTGTCGATGCTTTGGAAATAGATGGGCAGGTAGTAGAGCGTGATGAAATACGAGCCAGCGAAGAAGAAGCCCCATACAGAGTTGACCCAGACGGTCCTTTGGCGCATAAGGCGTGGTGTCAGCATGGCGCGTTCGCCTTGCCATATTTCTATAATTATGAGTGCAAGAACCATAACACCGAAGCCGACGAGTAAGCCGATAATAACGCTGGAATTCCACGGATGGGTTACACCACCGTACTGAAGAGCTAGAAGCAAGGCGAGGGATGCACCCATTATAAGCGCCGTCCCTAGAAAGTCCATTTGTAGAAGCTTCTCCTTGAGCGTAGCATCGACCCGCTTAGCGGTTGCAGGGGTCTTGAAGGTGAGCAGAATGACAAAAGCGGCCAGACCACCGATTGGAAGATTGATATAGAAGCACCTAAAGTTGTCATATCAGGTCCGGTCCGGTCATAACAGAAGTCGATGACTGGAAATAGTCCCTTGTTTTGCAACAAAGACAAAGCAGTACAACATTCTTGACTCACCACCTCCAGGTCGCCGCATCTGTAAGCCCTCCACCAATGAGTGGTCCAGCGACAGCGGCGACGCCATATGACATACCAATGAACCCCGTGTAGGTGGCTCTTTTCGTGGGCTCAGCAGCAAAGGCAGAAATCGTGTATACTCCAGGCGCGACACCCGAGGCACCGAGACCGGCGATAGAACGTCCAACAATCATAGTCGTTGAGTTTTGGGCGACAGCGCTAATCAAACTCCCAAGTTCGAAGATGAGGATTGACACCAGGAAACTGGTTTTGAGGGGAAAGTATTTATACACTTTGCCCCACAGTGACTGGAACGCTCCGAGCGTCAGGAAATAAGCCGAACCGTACCACGAGATATCCTGAAGTCTGCCGAATTGGTCGGTAATCTTTGGAACAGCGGTTGCAACAATGGTCTGAATCGAGAAGATTAGCGTACGGGCGTGTGATGCATTGGCAAAAGACGACTCTGCGAGAAACTTGGAGCGGTAGAACTCACCTGATCTAGAGAACAGAGGGTAATACTGAGCACGAGCGCAAGCATGATGAAGAACATTTCGACACCCTTCGGGTATGCAACAGGTTTTTGCGGCTCATCCACGCCTTTTTCTTCAGTAGCAGGACCATCGTCTTCAGGGATTTCTGGTTTCTCTACGCCATTGGCAGTCGAGGATGCCACAATGGACGGTTCGTTAGACTCGACGGTCTGCTTTTCCTTCTCAGGCTCGACCTGATATGTTTTCTCTCCGATCGCTTCGAGCTTGCCGTCCTCTGGCAAGGGAGGGGGAGGTGTCGATCGAGACATGTGTGTTTGTCGTATGGCTCAATTGCTTCGGCTTGATATGAGACTCTGTGGGCCTTGGAAACGCGACCTCGAAGCAATTAGTGTGCGCTTAGCTTATATAGATAGGCTAACGTACGGAGGTAATGTTCAGAGAGGTACGGAGTACATGCCCAAATATCATTTGATTGTAGCTTTTGCAACACGCTGTTAAGTCTGTAAACCCGCTAACGCCGCTCACTCACCACTCTGTCGGACCCCTGCCAGTGGTTGTATAACAGAGCTAGGCCTGATTAAACGCCGTGAAGTCCGCAAACCCGTTAACGCCGCTTGTCCGAATAGGTGATAGAGTAGAAGTTGGACGTGTCTGACAACCTGAGGTATCGTATCCCCCTGGAATCGTTGCAAATCTTATGGGAACGGGTCCACGCGGGACTCTTCCGAACAAATGCGCCTGTTCCTGTCAATTCGGATTCTAAACTCGATTGAGAACATATAGGCCCACACCAATAATAAGCTTCCGCTAGCCAACTGACCACCACAGTAGTCACCCTTCATGTAGTGGCAGTAGCCGAATAAACCGTTGACCTCCTTCCGCTTCCCCTCAGATCCCGCACTGAGTGCTCCCTCAGGCACCAAGTACCGTGGCTTGTTGCTGTTCGAGGGCTTGTTGTAGGCGTCCATCATGCCCTGGAAACTGACCGGGTTAGACACTATCCATACTGTCTGTCCATTCCATTTCTCAGTGTCTAGAAGAACACCATGTACGGCATCGCCAAAGTCATCTCGGATGGAAGTCTAAGGTACTGACTCGGGTGAGTTGCCCAAGGGAGGGACCTTTAGCGTCAGGTAGCCTTCTTCATCAGCCCATATATGAGAGCCCCCAAACGCCTTGCCATATTGTGGCAAGCCGTAAGCTTCTGAAGCCCACCCAGCATTAACGCTTGTCGTAGTCTTGAAGCTAGCCTTCTGGGCACATGCCCAAATGGCCGCCTTATTGTCAAAAGACAAACTTGTTCACTTCTAAGAAAATAGGTCTTTTTTCTTTTTTAATCAAGGACACGTTATTAAGCATAGTGTATACTCTTCAACTATATGGTATGCAACCTGGTACTCTTGCAAACTTGAACCATTCGCTCTGGGTTTATATAGTTGAAAGTGTTGACCGTCGCACCTTGTGTGCATCCAACCAGTTCGGGATGCATGTGCATGCGAACCATTAACTAGAAACGGATGACAGCCTTGATTTCCTCCTTGTTAGTAAACCGTCGATATGCATCCGGCGCTTCCTCAATCCCAACCACACTGCTGACGATGAAGCTGGGTCTTGCTTTCCCCTCGTTGATAAGCCTCACAAGCTCTGGTGCCACCAGTTTCACATCCACTGGTCCGTTTCCCCAACTCAATCCTTTGAAGAAGAACTCTGAAATAGGAAATTCAATGTGGGAAGGGATATGTGTTCCTGTACGGCTTTCCACGAGGCCATCAAGGTTCTCATAAACGCCAACTCCACCTAAACCCCCATTGTACCCAGTGACGGCAACCATGTTTCGGATGACGATGTCGGTTTGGACGTCGAGTGTTGCATTGACAGCCTCGAACCCTACTGCGTCAATCGACCGTCGAACACCATCTGGCTCCAAGGCCAAGATTTGCTCCACTGGGTCGGATGCAGTAAAGTCGATAGGTATAGCACCAATAGAGGCCGCAAGTGCTAAGCGGTCTGGAACGTAATCGACCACATACACTTTCGATGCACCTCGAATCAGAGCAGAGTGCGTGGCAAGGAGGCCAACAGGGCCTGCGCCGAAGATGGCCACTGTGTCGCCACTTTCGAACCCAGCAAAGTTGAGAGACGTCCAGGCCGTGGCAAAAATATCACCGACGAACAAGTAATCGATTTCCCGGGTGGAGTTCAGGGTATCCGAGTCAGGGATTGGGATCAAGTTGTAGTCGGCATGGGGAACACGCACGTACTCAGCTAATTGCCACGGAATGCATTAGTTTCAACACTGTACAACTGAGGACTCTAGGCGACTTACATTGGGCGCCACCCAACTGGGCGGCATACCATTCCATTTCTTCCGGTACCATTTCGAACGAGGCAGTATGCACTCCATCTGGAACGACGACGTAGTCCCCCACTGAGACTTCGTTTACTGCATTGCCGATGTACTCGACAATCCCCATGGCTTCATGGCCGAGACTCCACGCGGCAT
The DNA here is from genome assembly GCA_013756995.1 of Neonectria neomacrospora. Lineage (NCBI taxonomy): Eukaryota > Fungi > Ascomycota > Sordariomycetes > Hypocreales > Nectriaceae > Neonectria > Neonectria neomacrospora. Next base: position 12,190 of record JABSTB010000687.1, on the reverse strand, counting down.
CCTGCCTGGGAGAGTATCCATTGGTGATATGAATATCCGTTCCACAGATACCTGCATATCGAACGCGAACGAGAGCATCGGTGGGGGCAGTGATATTCGGGACGGGAAGGTCCCGAATAGCAACATTTTGCAATACTCCTTCCCACATAACTCCCCGCATGGTGGAATTTAGTGTCAAGTTGCGTGCCATCTTTTTAGATGGAATGATACAAGTTGGGTGAGGATGAGGATACTGTAGAAGGAGAAGAAGTTTGATGATGCGATGAGATTTCTCGCCTTTAATCAGAAGCGACTTGGAGGGGTATTTATATGCTGCGACTTCTAGTCGATGATAATCACACTGGCCTAGTTTCATTCTGCCGAAACTTGCCAAGGCCGGATGGAGCTGAAAGAGCAAAAGACTGGACGGGGCCTGGGATGATTGTACACGCGGCCGTAGGCGGATAGTTGAGATTCCTTGATTGTTGCAGCAGGGAGGGAGGCGCAGCAAAGTCAATGTCTTACTATGCCAAGAACACTAGCCACCGGTTTCTCAAGCCATTGCACAAGTTAAATGAATTCGAGGTACGGGGTGACGTTAACTCCGAGTATGTGTTCTTGGCTAGTCCGATGACAAATTGGATCTTGATATGAATGTTAGGTGCTGGTCGCTGCTGGTTTCGCATTTCTTGTATTTCTAAGCATGTGGAACGTGGCGCCGATAAATTTCATGGTCAAGACTTGTTTAGCTCCTCAGATTCTTAGTGTAATGGTCGGGTTACCAATGCATAAACCGGTCATGGGGTTTGTGTCGGCAGAACGGTCGGACGCCAGCTGAGGACTCTGGGGAGATCTAGCTGGCTCACCCCTGAGTCGATGACTTTAGTATGTGGCGACACTGAATGGGATGGTATATGCTTAGATGGGACTGTAGAGGACTGAAGATCTTCGAGGTCATGGCGCCGAGCTCCAGACTCATTTTATCGTGCCAAATATCATCAACTTGGTTATGTTCGGATGTTAAATTTTGGGCCTTACACTGAAATGCTTGATTTTAAGATTTAACCAACCATTTTTGTTTTCATCCTCCTAGGCTTCACTGGGAGCAAGCAGCTGGATGGTGGGACTACTCCCCTTACACTGTGTCTTGCATTCGTTCTAACTAGTAGACCACCTTCCTTGGAGTGGCTAAGCCTCACCAATACCACACTCGAAGGATTCTGCCAGTGCTGGATCCCCCCCCTTGTACAGAGCTTCCAATGGCCAAGCGCACAAATTCCGTCGCCGCACTGTCCCGTCAGTTCCTTCACTCCTTGCAGATAGGACCTCAGGAGATTCCCCGTCCTCAACCCATCTGACTAAAGCTTGAAAGCTCTCTCCTGGAAATGGCCCGACCCCCAGATAGCAGTGCTCCACACCTGGAGCCTCGAAGTGCTTGAAGAATGACCTGACATCTGGGTCCAGGGCCTCAACCCGGCTGTAGTAATCCGTGGTGCCCTCCGGGGGAACAATCTCGTCCATCAGACCGTGCCAGGTGATAATCTTCCCGCCAGTTGCCTTGAAGGCGCTCAGGTCAGGATCTGAAGTACCAATGATTGATAGGTACTGCTGCTCACTGGCATGGATGAGGCGCTCGAACTGCTCCTGCGTCGACACGGAGTCCAAAGTGAAATCGGGATTCCTGTCCACGAATAGACGCACCCAGTCATATCCGATGGGATTGGGGGCCCCAGTGCAATTGCGGTTGCCCATGCAGGTAGTGACAGCTAAACCAGTCGCCACAGTCAGAGGGCTACCAGGCGTAGGTCCGAACCAGAGTTGCTCGCCCGATGAGGACTGGGGGCCATTGTATGCACTTTCAGCAATCTGCACCGCGGCCGAGGTGATATCAAGAGTATTGCCGTCCTCACAGGTGACAGTCGTGCCGACAATGGAACTATAGTTGAAGTTACATAGCCATGGTGCAGACAAGATCCCATCCTCGGCACCATCATCCCCATCACACGCCGCGACTATGGCGGATGATATCGCATTCAGTTCGCATGCGCTGGGGTAATAGCTGAGATTGGTCATCACCACCTGCGGATACACAGTAGCGGCGAGCATTCGATCCCAGTTAATCCCCGGCGCAGCAGCCAGGATGCCGTCGTACGATCCTGGATATCGTTGGGCAAGCATAAAGCCTTGCCTTCCACCTGTTGAACAACCATTCCAGTAGCTGTATCGTGGCTCAGAGCCATAAAAGGTCGTGGTCAAAGATTTTCCGAGCACCGTCATATCGAGTAGGGAGATTGAAGCAAAGTTATGCAAGGCGTACTGGTCCACATTGAAGGGTGAGACCTGGGCCCAGGGGGAAGTTGCAATGCCGAATGATCGATCATGCCCGCCATCCGTAGCCACTGTCGCGTATCCCTGCGATACCCCAAGAGCAAGTGAGCCGCGCTGGATTTCGCCTCCCGCAAAGCCTCCACCACCCGTCCCGAGGAACCTTCCGTTCCAAGAATCGGGAAGCCAGATCTGGATATTGACAGTATCGTGTTGCCCTGGGTGGGTGTAACTTATGCTGACGTTGCAAAAGTTGAGAGACGTGAGGTTTTGGGGATAGTGCGAAACATATTGCTCGTTGATGCTGCGGCTGAAGTTGGTCACCGGCACCGCTGTAAGTGACTGGACTTCAACGCCTGGGGCGGTGGGGTACGGAATCAGGCTCGAATTGCATTCCAGCGAGGTTGCTGTCTTGAAGCTTATAAAAGCTACGAAGAGGTGAAAGATAAATTTGAGATGCATTTCTTCCACGTTTGAAGATGTTCTGGTGAAGTGTTGAGTATGAAGTGCAGTGTGATAAGTTGTAAATGCAAAATTGATGCCGAGAAGCTACACCATCTTTAGAAGAAAATCATGACAAGGTCTGTTGTTGTATCGTTTCTATATACCTCAACATCAAGATACGCTGAAACAACCGTGACCAGTGCTTAAACTCTACGCAAAGAACACATTCGTCATCAGGCTCCCCAGTACCTTATTTGGAGTTAGCGGTACCTTCTTGGACGGAAAAAACTTCATTCATTCATATCCGGACTTAAGATCATGTTCCTGATTAATTTACCTTATGATACTAAGTTTGCCGCGCCTCCTAAGCCCACTGTCCAAAAATCAAAGGGTCTCAACTTCAGGCTATGGCCGCATCGCATAGCTTGCTTGGCGTCCCGAACGTATTTCGGTTTATTTTTTGCCCAAGTCCGTGACACCTATCTTACCCTCGATGTCGAGGATTAATTGAGGCCTCCAATTGTATGAACACGCGTCGAAAACTTTCCGTCCTGACGATCTGTCACATCGACACTCCGTAAATATCAAGTCGCAGAGTTCAATCCAAGTCGGTAATGTCCGCCCCATCTCCACCACTAATTTATGCATCTTCGAGTCAGACAAGGGCGGTGAATAGTACGTTCCCTTGCCCGTTCGACTTTATGTGCCTAGCAATGGGTCGGCCTGGTTGGCTCTCTGGCTTCGTGGGTATCATTACGCCATTCCGTGCCCACATACAAAGTCCGGGCCGTCCCCACTTAATCGGGGTAGTGTAAGGGAAGTTTGGCCACCGAGACTCCGAGAGGTGCGGGTTCAGTCTGATGTCGGGCGATACATGACGTATTCTGAGCTGAGAAAGACTAGCGAGATCTTAGCCAAGGGCTTAAAGTTACTCACCGTGGGTATCCAACATGGAGACCGAACTGCAGTAATGGCCGGCAAGTTGATTCTGCCGTCTCCACACAGTCCGTACGAAGCGGACCTGGAGGTCTTGGCTCACAAGGATGACACTGCGGAGAGCTGGGGTCCCATTGCTGTATTCAAAACGGGACTGGGGCCGTGCAAGTTCATGAGTCCTAGCTTGACTATAGATGCTGATGCACTATTCATCAAGTCGATGCAGTTGTCTTCCCTCCAAAAGACCCAGGTAAACCGTTTTCGTCATGTCCGATTCAGGTTCCGTCTCCTTCGCCGACCCTTTCCCGAAGCAGCCCAGAAGGCCAGCGATTGCCATCGAGTACTGATCCAGCGCAATAGCATGGCTTTCACGACCTTGTATTTTCTACAAATCAGATTTCAATCACGAGCGCCTTTGGTTGACTTGTACCGCCCTGCGCCTCGCTCGCGTCTGCGCACACGATGCCTGCCTCCACGCCACGACCCCAGAGACTTTTGGCCGACCATTGGTCGACAACCAAGTTATTCGGGCAAAGTTGAGCATGGTGGGCCGGTCTATCGATTCGGCACATGGCTGGATGGAGTAGCTGGTTCATGCCGGGCAGATAGTCAAGGAGAACCAGAACGGGTCGCGTGACTTGGCCGGTCAGATCGCCTGCCTGAAGGTACAGAGGTATTTAGACGACGAAAATCGAGGAGTGGAGCAAATATTTGGCGGCCCAGGGTATTGTCGTACAGGAAAGGGTGCTCGCGTTGAAGATCAGCCGGGAATTCAGGGTGCTGGCGGTAGGAGGATGAAGCGAGGAAATCCTGGCTGAAATGTTGCTCCGACAGGACGTTAAGGGCACCAATTTGCGTCAAGATGTAAATGCGAAGCTGCAGTACACTAGAATTGAATTTACCATCTCCAAGACTTCATATGTTGGATCTACAGCTGGCACCAGTCACTGGAGCCACCCGTATTTCTGTTCACACGACTCAACTCCTCAAGATCTAGACCCATGGCAAGTAGGGTATCGATATCGACATTGAAAGGTTGCTCAAGCCCCGCAGATTGATGATCAGAAGAATCCACCGTCGAGACAGAAGTCCAGTCTTGTGAATGCGTGTCTTGTGAATGCGTGTCTTGTGGTGGTGGCGGCGGTGGTGCTGTCTGTGATGTACTGCTCGAGGCTCTTTTCGTGTTCGTGGCTTGGTCTGACATCCAAGAGTAGTCGAGAAGACTGCACATCTCCTCCGCATTTGGATGAGATGTTATCTTTGCGAGGGAGGTAGGGTTGACTAGAGATGCTGTCGCCTCTGGCTCTGGGTCAAAGGCTGATAACGATTCTTCCTGTATGCAGTTGAAGGTCGAAGTCAGCAGGAGTGCCTAGAGTTCATGCGCTGGGGAACACAAACCATTCGGCGGTAGTTCTGCCAGCGGACAGGAGCCTCGCGAAGGAATTGGAGTGTCAAGTCGTACATTCGACGAGAAGCTTCTTGGATCGTAACATCGCAATCCCTCATGAACAAACGATGAATAACACCGGCGCACACGGCGCTGTACCCCAAAAAGCTCGTGAGACAAACCCGCTTCCTTAATAAGTATTGCAATAACAGTGTTAGCTTGACAGCACTTTCGCGGCTTGCCAGAAGTGTAGACCGAGCAAAGGAAAACGGCACGGCTTCTTTCTGCGATGAGAGGGCCCGATTTGTTAGAAACGGGTGGTTGAGTATGCATTGGCAGGTGAAGTAGAGAGCGTGAGAAAAGCAGAGAATACCCATGGTCTCCGCTGTCGTGCCGTTTTCCGCGGCTACCGAGCTTGTTTCGTCTAAAACAGTATCGATCCTGGCCCAAACGAGCGACGAACGCGACTCAAATGTCATGAGGGTAGTATTGATAGATGCGAACTCACTGCGGAAGTCCCACGGAGGGTAGGCATGTTGGGATCTGGCTGACCTCAGGCTGTATTTCTGAACCCGCCCCAGGGCGGATGCCACGAGAATCAAATGTCCAGCTTGGTCAATTTCTGCAGCACTATTGGTCATGTCGTGCAAAGATACTAGCTTGACCCTTGTGCGGTGCCCATCTGCGTGTTGCGATGCTGTAAGCTGCCGTGGTAGGTCCAGGGTGCAATCAGTGTCCTGGATAGCTGGTTTGTGCTGGGGGCTACAAGAAACCAGACGATCCAGTAGGTAGACGGACCAGAATGTCCAGCGATGTTCCGCCTGTAGCCACATTGGCAGAGCAGGATCGGGCTCGGAGGATAGGTTCAGGGCTTCTGCGAAGCGGACGGAAAGACCTATTTTTACCCAGCCACGCTGATTCTTCCCGGCTACCCCCATGTCAATGATTTACGATTAGCCCACGGTGCATGGAATTTCAAGTGTGGGGTTCGAGGAACCAGTGAGAAGGAGAAGTGTCGGTCAAGGACGGACTGCGGAGACTCACCTGTGAAGTCTATAACAGCCAGCATATTAACCGCCTGGACTGTGTGCACATTCATAAAATCATCCTGGCTGAACACTTTTTCGTGAATCTCACTCCATCCTGTATCCGCATAGCTTTCGACTGCTTCTTCATGGCGTCCTTGGAAGAACGGGTCTTCAGAGAACCTGCAAGCTGTGGCCACAAATGCCAGCAGGAGCCAGCTAGGCAATGCGTTTGCCAAGAGGCGTCGTCGGAAGCTTTCTTCCGTAAAGTAGAAATACGGTTGGCTATGGCAGTACTGAAAATAGGTGTCCGTCAGGGACTCAAGTACTGTCGGTGACGGTAGCGACGTGAACCTGTGGCTAAGAAAGAGATATGAGTCGCCTGCATGAAATGACAGCTTGTGATATTGACGGGATGTAGCGGTAATCACACTACTTCGCGACTGGAGAAGGTGTGGGGGAGGGACATACGACTGCGACGACGCTGAGGTAGATGGCGTTCTCCAAGTGCTCTGCTGGATTCGGGGCCCACCCATAGGAAGAAAAAGGTTTCTGTCAGTAGCAATGTGTCAGTAAGCCTGCTCCCATCTCATTCGGAGTCTCATGCTCGATAAATAAGACGTACCCCCTTCCGGTGTTATTCAGCAAGTTCAGTTGGGACTCGAGCATAGCAACTCTAGCGGACAAGGCTACGTCTTGCTGTGATCAGGCTGCTCAGTATGCGTTCTTCACACGGAAAAAAGGACGATGGAGGGATCATGCTACAAACCGAACTCGTAGAGCCAGCATCTATTGATGTAGACCCTGTTGCGTTAGAGTGTGTTGTTTGGGGTTGATGCTGTTCACGAGACGGGTGTGGGCGCTCTCCATCAACGGAGAAGGAGAAATCATCATAGTTACACGCTTGCTCGAGTCGAGCGCAGAACGCACAGGTGGGCCGCTCGCCGGAGCACCGCGTCTTCTTTCGCCTACACGAGGTTTGCATGGTTAGATCAACCTGTATCTCTGGGAGCCGGATGCGGAGGCAGGTGAGAATACCTGCAGTTTTGACAGGCCTGGCGGATGCGCTTTGCCTCTCTTTCGCTCATGATGTATCCTCCTGGGCCAGAACAGTATGGCAGATTGTTCCGGTGCCCATCAAACGGACATAGAATGTGGTCCAATAACCGGGGAAGATCTTGAGCTGAGAAGCGGGGTTTGATTAGGGCCAGATAAATTACTAAGTGCTACAGAGTGCAAGCTACCCTATAGCAGGTCTGGATTCCTTATTTCACTACAATTGTAACCAAACAGGTTTGTTTAAAGACCCTATCCACAGGATTGGCTAGCGGAAACATGGGTAGCTAGCGTAACCTTATTCGTATTTCAGAGGCAGGGGAGTTAAGCTGCTAGTCCACAGTCGGCTCCACAGCACATGTTAATCGGCCGAGCAGGCATAATCGTTCCATCTTCCATGCCTCGACCTTCTATGTTTTATTTGGAATAGGCAGTTCGGATAAAGTATCCTCTCTTCTGCTCAGGGATCATTCATGCGCTAGTTTTCCTCCGTGACGGCTTGACTGGGCATCAATCAGCAACGGCCAGGCCTCTAAGAACCCTAGGGAGGCTCTGTCTGGTCTCCTCTGCCGTGCAGGAGCATGGCAATCCAAGATGACGCTAAGGTATCTAACCGTGCCCACTTCCCGGCCCCACAATTTACGCTTTGGAGGTCATTGAGGCCCAAGGGTTCCACGAGGTCAACCAAGGAGTCGAAAAGGAGCGACCGTGCGTTCTAAAACCACACCATGGATTTAAGGCGGCATTAGGCTTACAACCGCTCGAGAGAAAGGGGAGAATCAACCGTCATCACAAGATAATCGAACCTATTTGACATCTCGGTAGCACTCTCCTCGGGACATATCCTAACAGATTCAATATATTCAACGCCATTCGCTAAGCTTTCCCAACCCCCATTCAAATTGAAGACGCAAAAATGGTCAAGACACTTCCCTTTGCCGACATCGAGGTTGACACCCCTGGCTTTGGTGCCATGGGCATCAGCTCTGGCATGGGGACCAACCTGAGCTTGGAGGAAGCCGAGCCTGTCCTTCTCAAGGCTATCGAGCTGGGATGCACATTTTGGGATACAGCTGTCCGTTTGTCAACGTCCAGTTTCTTGAAAACCGACTCTGACGACAGGCTCGATGTTAGGTTGTCTACCAAGCAGGAGTCAACGAGAAGCTGCTCGGCGACTTCATCAAGAAGCACAATGTCCGCGACCAGGTTTTCCGTAAGTACCAAACGCATCACAGAAGCAACTCGAAACTCACTAGTTCTACGTACCGCAGTCCTGTCATTACCAAACACCCAAGTTAGAAGCCGAGTTCTCGGCAACCAGGCTGGTTAGAGTAGAATAGTCGCAGAAGACTTAGAAAGCGCTGTCACTGTTATGGGCGATGGATAGATTTGGTTTTTGAGTCAATCGACCTACTCTGGCTAACGCATCCATTTACATAGTTGACAGTAACCATGCACCCTCCTCCTCAGTGCTTAGCGCCAATAATTAGCGTGTGCTCGCTTTGGTCATGATTATAAACCCACCAAAAGTCATCACAGGCAGCAGCAGCAGCAGCAAGTGTCGGCTCCGTATGGTAGGTAACGGCTACTTGTCGACAAGCCGATTGATCTTGGGACACGGCATTCATACGCATCAAAGGGGCTAACCGGACCGTTTTGAGATTCTCGGGAAGAGTGGGCCCGGCTCGGACCACGCCAGCACGGCACCAAGGGGGTGGGGACGGGTAGGGGGTCATTTCATTCATTTCATGAGCGTCGACCTAGCAGACGGGAAGAAAGTGGTCCACGTGTCGCGACGCGGCATTAGGTCCCTCGTGAGCTATGAATGCGATGGGCACTTTTACTGTTTCAACTCGGGTTAAGAATCTCAACTACGGTTGGAAGACGATGTTTTTCGGGGCCTCGGGAGGGACTCTTCTCCGTCCACTCCGTCGGTTTCAGTTAAGGCCTCCACAGTTCCTAGAGGCAACATGTCCAGCACACTACTGGTTAACCTGTCATCACAGCCTCCCCAGACCCCAGCGGTGCCTCCCACGCGATCCACGAATTCTTCCCCCATGACTTGAAGCCCATGAAGAAGACCAAAATTCCCCCGCACCAAGCCGTACAGGCGTACAGGGGTGGCAATTCCGGGGAAGGCCAAACTAGGTTTCGCCAATCACTGTCATGCGAAGGCACCAGTAGCGCCTTCTCAGGTGCCCAGGCGATCACTTACTCGTGTTCCAATGCTTCCCCAGACCCACATGTTTACGCATGTATCGTTATGGTCAACGTGCCATGTCTGTAGAGAGGGAGACATATGCATGCCACTTAGTCTTTAGTCTATAAAGGTTGGCTGGCTGTCTGGACAACTATAAGTGTACCCCGCTCTCCCTTTCTTCCAGCTCTTTCGTCCCTGTATCTATCCCCTTCGGTGTTCTCAGACTTCTTTTGTCCGCTCACGCCAAACCACTGTGCTTCTTGATAGATCTCTCCTCATTCTTCGTTCCTTTGGGCCTGTGCTCTCCCTCCATTCAACTTCCCTCCTTGTCTTATCTCAGACCTGGAACCATGATGCCCGACGAAATCCAGAAGAAGGAACATGGCGGCATCCCCACGGCCGGCGACGGTATCGAGGTGGAGTACTCGAGTGATCCTGACAGGAGTGGTTTCGATCAGGTCTCGACCAAGAAACTTTTGAGGAAGATTGACTGGACGTTGATCCCCTTCCTCGCCTTGTTGTACCTGCTGTCTTTCTTGGACCGAACCAACATTGGCAATGCCCGCTTGGCCGGAATCGAGGCCGATCTAGGTCTGGCGGGCCTCGACTACAATGTAGTGTTGGCTGTCTTCTTCCCATTTTACATCGCCTCCGAGATTCCTTCCAACTTGGCCATGAAGAAATTCCGCCCCTCAGTCTGGATCCCATGCATCATGATTGTCTGGGGCATTGTTTGTACTCTCATGGGTCTTGTTACCAACTATGCCGGCCTCTTGGCATGCAGAATGGCTCTCGGTCTGGCCGAGGGTGGCCTCTTTCCAGGTATCAACTATTAGTAAGTATCTATGACCTCCCTTCCGCCCCGCACTCTCGTCGTGGTCTGACCGCTCCATCAGTATCACCCTCTGGTATCGTCGCCACGAGTGCGGTTTCCGCATGGCGATTTTCTTTTCTGCAGCAACCGCTGCCGGTGCTTTCGGCGGCCTTCTTTCTAGGGGCATCGTGGAGATGGACGGTGTTGGCGGCAAGCCGGGCTGGGCTTGGATCTTTATCCTCGAGGGACTCGTAACGCTCGTTGTTGGTAAGTCAGGCTCTCAACTCGCAGTAACTCCCTGATGAAATGACGACTGAATGCTGAACAATCATCTTGTACAGCCATTGCCGCCTTTTTCGTCATGAATGATTATCCTTCTACGGCCAAATTCCTCACCACCGCAGAGAAAGAAGAGGTCACTCGCCGGCTGGAGCAGGACAGATCTGCGTTAGCCGACGAGTTCGACATGAAATATTTCTGGGATTCCATTAAAGATTGGAAGATTTGGGTACACATGGTAAGATTTACTTCGGAAATCGTATTGCATGTGCTTGGTGCTGACAATATCGTCCAGTTCATCACCATTGGCATCTACACCCCTTTGTACTCCTACTCCCTGTTTCTTCCTACCATCGTCCGCACCTTGGGCTACAGCAATGAGACAGCCCAGCTCATGACTGTCCCACCTTACGTCGTCGCTTGCGTAGTCTGTGTTGCCGGCGGCTACGTAGCCGATCGTCACGGCCAACGTGGAATGTATATGATTGGCTTCGGGTTACTGTCGTAAGTTTCTCCCTCTCATTTTTGACGCAGGTGCTCAATTCATTTTACAGTATCGTTGGCTTCGTCATGCTCATTGCTACCCACAATAACACGGTGAAATACGTTGGTTGTTTCCTGGCTGCAGCCGGTGTCTTCCCGAACGTTCCCCAGGGTGTGGCTTGGAACGGCAACAACATAGGCGGCTCCGTCAAGCGAGGAGTCGGTATTGCGATGCACATCGGCAAGTCCCATCCCTACATGAAGAGTACGTCAGAGTGGTTGGACTAACTCGATTAAGGCTTCGGAAATCTGGGTGGAATGATTGCTGGCTTCATGTTCCAGTCCAAGCACTCGCCTCAATTCTACCCCGGACACGCAGCTATTATCGGGTTCCTCACCATATCGTTGATAGGTTCTATCTTTATGACGACTTATCTTCGACGGGAGAATGCTCGGCGAGACCGAGAATACAAGAGCCCGTCAGAGTATACCGCGGAGGAAATGATGGCAGAGCGTGGCAAGGGTGATAATGCTACGTTTTTTAGATACACCATTTAGGTTCCCAAAGTGTAGCCGGGGAATACCGCTTGCCACTACGTTGCCTGCGATCATCAATTCTAGTTATGGCAAGCCTTGATTACTGCATATTTTAATGAAAAGAGTGGTTTAATCAGTCATTCGTTCCAGCGCACATTACTTAAATACCATTGTAGGGTATTTCTTCTTAGCACTTTAACCGTCAGGCTGCAGTCATTGAGTGCCTGATTCTGCTACATCGGAGTCTAACGTAGGGCCAGGGTTAGGGGCCCAATTGAGAGTTCTTTCAAAACAGGAAAATACGTAGGGATCAAGGAGCTGATACAACGATCTCAAGAAAAGAGGGATACAAGCTTGTTCAACTGTAGTGATGCTCTATCGTCCAATGTTCCTTATAGACCAACGGAGTAGTCTAGATAGGCATTTCCCAGCACAAACCTCAGTCGGACTCAGTCCGGCTCTGGGATCTTCAGCTCAAGCTTAGCGACAGCTCAGGTTTAAGCAGCAGGAGCTCAGCTCTAAAAACAGAAATAGCTTTTAGTGTGCTTGAGTTTCGTCTCCGAGTATTGTGGTAATTGCGACATTAAAACGCTCCAAAGGCACATCCCAAGCCCTTTGATTCCCTTGATTAACTCAGTATGCCAATTAACTTGTTCCGTCATTTCAAGTTAATAGATGATACCAGATTCTCCTCCAAGACTCTTTACCTTTGCACATTACCATCG
>JABSTB010000686.1:0-86999 GCA_013756995.1 Neonectria neomacrospora | reverse complement strand
TTATACTATTTTAACCTTTAGCCCCTCCTATAGGTATGTGCTACTAAAGGCTATTATATCTAAATTATATATATCTTAATATATTTTATATAATGGATTATAGTTATATTACTAGGGATGTATGGGTTATATAGTTTTATTTGCACTGCTAGCAGTGCAGGTATGACTTGCTTGGGTAAACCTCTACCTTAGTCTGTCTTTAACATAGAGCACACGTTTATAACAAAGAGTATTTCACCACAAACTTGCAATCACAATGCATTAAAGTTCCGTTAGCTATTTAATTCAATGCCTAATAAGCCTCCTGGCAGCTATTTCTAAGCGCACTCCTTCAGGCAAGCCTGTTGGATTGGGACGATGCATAGGCCATTGTTCAGCCCTGTGTTGGGGCAGTCTGTTGCCTTCTTCCCTAGAACACAAGCTTTGTAGCTCGTATATCCATAACAATCCCCGCGAATCTGGAGGTTATTACCGTCTGTAGGTAAAGCGTAGCCCAGAGTTGATAAGGCCACTGCGGCGATGAGGAGTTTCTTGGGAGTGTTAGTAACGTAAGTTGTGATACCAAGGCCTAATACTCGTGCGACTTACAGACGGGGAGAACATGATGAAAGCCCAAGGGAATTCCGCTGGCGTACGTTCTTTGTGAAGTGTAGAAGTAATGGAAGGAATTCTTGACGGATTCCAGTGACAAGATTAAGGGGATGGCCATGACTATTTATGTGACAGGATGAGCCACGAGCGTGGGGGTATATTATGTATAATTAGTCCTTGCACTGCAAACATTTATGGCAAAATTATCCATCTGATGAATCGGCCAGGGCCCACACAGCGACGAACCGATCCTTGTGTCGGCTGCCTGCGACGTGGTGCCGAACATCTGATTGATAAGATCATTGAGTAGCTGATTGATAAAATGACAGCATATGTTAGCGGAGCAGGGATCCAGGTTAAAGGGCGTCGGCAGGGTGGGTACTGCTGCCATCAAGCCGTCTTAGCCGGAACTACACTCGCCGGGAATGCGGACATATCGAAGTAACTGCAACAGGTTGAACATGTACGTAACGATTACGGTAAGTTTTCTTCACCCCGGACAGTACTAATCGACCTTTACCAACCAGATTTTGCCAGTGCCATCATGTTCAGAGGAAAAATATACATAGTTGTTGCCTAAAGGCTCGAATTGGACATGTTTCTCTTCACGATTAATACTTAACACAACATAGAAACTCAACGTAATGCCCTGATGATAAAGGCGGCGGCGTCTTGCATCGTGGCGAGGCCGGATCCAGACAGCATTATGGACTGAGCAGGGCAGCGTTATGGCCCAGTGGAGCGGCATTATTGCCAAGCATTATGTCCACCCATCCGCGCCCCCACGCCATGTACACTGTGTGCGCTGTGCATGGTGTCGCTGGCGCCCTTTGCCCCATCCCATCGTTTCCCACTTGCCATCAGCCTAATGGTTGAGTGGCTATCGCTGGCGCTCTCTGCCCTACGGCTGGTGCGGTGTTTGTAGGCGCCGCTGTGCCACTACATGCAGCTCCGTCAAAGGATCTCACTTGATGCAAATAGGATAAATATTGGTAGAAATGTTGTTTTCGGTCAGGTCCCTACCCTAGCCTGTCGCTGTTCGCGTCCAAGTTAAGCTAGCTCAGATTCATTCTCCTCTGAAAACAGCCGATAGATGCTTCTAAAGTCTTTGCCTTTACACTTCTCACTTTCAACAGCTCGGCTAAACAAGTCTTGAACCACAGATGCCAGGACACTCTTCGCGTTGAGTTGTTGACGTAGCTCATTCGACATCTCGAGCACGCCTCGGCACAGTTCCGTTGTGAACCCTCCTTCGAAGTCGCTGGCAGAGGAGGCGATAGGAGAAATGCCTTTGACAGGATTTTGTTCCCGGCTGTTACGCGACATTCCCGTCGAGACATTGATGACTCCTGCCAGGACAACTGGGTCTAGCCCGTATAACCGCCCCATGTTCATCCCTTCGCAAACGCCAATCATGTTGACAGCGGAGAGGTAGTTGTTGATCAGCTTGGTTGCCAACCCAGCACCAGCTCCACCACAGTGAAAGATGCTTTCAGGCTTTCCCATGTTGACAATGACAGACTTGACTTGCTCAAACACTTCTGGGCTGCTGCCAACCATGAAAGTTAGCTTGCCAGCGTTGGCGCCGCCCACGCCTCCAGAGACCGGCGCATCGGCGAAAACTCCAAGCCCAGACTGTTTTACGGCCTCTCCAATGTGCTGCGATGTCTCAACATCAATTGTTGAACAATCGATGAAGATTTTGTTCTCTACTTTCTCCGAAGAATCAGGCGAGAGAAGGCCAGTGCTGGGATTGGTGAACACCTCGCGAACATGCTCTCCTCTGGGGAGCATGGTTATAATAATATCCTAACATCTCATCAATAATCTATGATACAACTGAAGGGTCTGAATGACTCACGCTTTTCATGCAAATCTCCCTTGCGCTCGTCACTACCTGAATGTCGCCGGGGGTTTCAGCAACCCATTGATCACGGCGTTCTGCAACAACCTCGCACACATATAAGGTCGAGCCTTCCGGAATCTTGGCTCTCAGGTTCTTGGCCATGCCGCAGCCCATAACTCCAAGTCCGATAAAGCCATACGACCTTGCGGGTGAGGTCTTCTGGTCGGCCATGATCAAGTTCTGTGACAGAGACCGGTCGGTTGTTGAGACCAAAGGCTAGGCTACTGGTAATGAAGAAACTTGGGGGCAACACAAGGGCGCTAATTGACACGATCAATAATGTTGTCTTACTGAGGCATTTGTATAAAGAATTAAAAGTAGATATCAAGTTGCCTGTCTGGTTTGGGGTAATCGCAGCATTAGTTGGGGATTGAACTCGGTTGGAGAGGCGTAGTGTGGGTCAGCCCCGTCTGGTGCGGGCATTAAAAGGATGGGGTTGAAACTGATGTAGCACCGCCTATCTTTGCCTTGAATGGCGAGTACTTGGATTCTACCAAAACCGAGACTAGCTGTTAAACATGGCATTGGGGTGAAAATAAATTCACCAAAGCATTAGTGCCCCCGCTTTATGATATCAATCCTTTCCTCTGTGACCGCAACCCGAGGGACGGATCAAGATGCAGAAGAAATCACCTGCTGGTCTATCATGTAGTCCATCCAACAAGACCAGTCAATTGCCAATCACTATCTATACGCATCTAGAGCTACAGTGAACCAGGGAAAAATCTGCCTCCTTTTCTCGCTTGCTTCGCCCACCCAGCATCGTGAGCAAAGATGACTTCCACGTGGCCCAAGTCACCCGGATCCTCTAAGGTATCCCTAATGGCTGCAATTGTCCTCTCAGCCAACGCTTTATCTTTATGAATACAGCACACAGCGCCACCATACTCTTGGTCAATCCACGTAGCAATGTCTTTCTCGCCAGTCAAAATCCGCTCGTCGTGGCACGCATCTCCAGCAAGATAGACGTACTTCCCGTCTTCCAAGCGGCAGAAAAGGTTGATGTGGCCGTCAAGATGACCAGGAGCCGAGACTATGTACACACTCCCATCGTTGAAGATATCCAGTACTGCTTCGAAACGGCCCTTTCGCTGCCATGGCTTTGTAAAATGGTGGACAAGTTGTTGAGTCCGGGACTCAAGGTAAATGACATCTCCATCAGGTGGCGGCGTGCTAGGAAGACTGGTTGAAGGCAGTTCAATAGTTCTCTTCAGGTCGAGCATGCCCTTTTCGAAATGGTTATGACTTCCGACAGTGCTCACTCTGCTGGCATCGATCAAGTCAATTGCCCCTGGCCCGACAACGTAGGTAGAGTTAGGGTAGTCCGACGGCATGCCGACATGATCCCAGTGAAGATGACTGAAAACAACTAGATCAACATCATCAGGCGTGAGGCCACCCAAGGCAAGAGATTCCACAGTGTCAGGCTCTCCCGAGAGTGGTTGACGCGTCATCGCATGTTTGTAGATTGGCTTCGGGTAGTCCTCGAGCCTCCGCCGAATACCAAGGTCGAAGACCAGCCGAGTTGTGTGTTCGGTGTCATGATTTGTGTGTTGAATTAAGAAAGAAAGTGACGGCACTGTCCTTTTTGTCAAAGGGTCGTCCAGCGGCGTGACAAAGAACCGCTCAGGCAAAGTGAGATAACCGGCTGACAGCGCGTGGACGGAGACAGAACCGTGGACATGCATCTTGATGTTGGGCTCCAATAGAAGAGATGACTTGCAGCACTTCAACGAAAAGACATAGATCCGGTCAGGGAGTCAGAATCAAATACCCAAGCCCCTTCAAGAGGGTCATTGACTTGAGCAGAATCTTGCCGTGAGCTTGTTGCCCGCTACTGGGCTCGGGTTTCCCCATTTGGAAAGCAAAAGCTACTCCAACGGATTGATAATCTAAGTAAAAAGCCTATTAGAGGTCAAACCACACCTTTTACAGTGATTGATTTGCTTATGTGCCCGTTGGGGAGACCTTAGCATGCTGAAGTGTTGGGGCTTCATTGGAGAAGAAAAGAGTCTTGGCACGGCGCTTGGAGGCATTGGGGATACAATTCGCCTCATTGTATAAAAAACGGCTTGTAGTCTAATAAGTCTAAGCTTCTCCAATTGCTCCAGAATAACCCTTACTCAAGCCGTCGTATTAAATTGCCACATTATCTCGCCAAGATGTCGACTGACAAGCAATTCGATAAGCTGCACACGGACATGTTCGAGCTTGGTCTCCAGAACCGTCGCGAGGTGGTCGGAAACGCCTACGTCGACGCTGCCCTTCGAAACGGTTCAAGCGAATTCGCGTATCCTAGTCAGCAGCTTGTTACCGAGTAAGTTACCCCATACGCTTCTAGCCTACCCCTATTGCTCACAGGATCAAAGATGGTGCTGGGGTAATGTCTGGTCTCGCCCTGGATTGGAGCGCAAGCAGCGCAGTCTCTTGAGTACGTGCCGTCATATCAGCCATTGGGGTGGATGAAAGTCGGGGTATTAACGCTAGTATTGTAGACATCGGCATGTTGATCGCGCTGAAGAGCTGGCCTGAGCTGGGCATCCATGTTCGCGGTGCTCTGAACAACGGCTTGACCGAGTTGGAGATCCGCGAGGCCGTTCTCCATGCCACCATCTACTGCGGAGTACCTGCTGGGGTGGAGGCAACGAAAGTAGCTGAGAAGACCATAAACGACATGGTTTCTAAGGGCGAGCATAAGAGGGAGCTGGCAGAGGTATCGTCGCAGGCTAAGAGCCGTAGCTAAATACCTAAATTGGGACACATCTGACAATGCACTCTGTTACATATTCCGTCTGAGGGATGAATAAGGTGAACTGAGGAGAAAATTTGTGATTTATGCCGTAGTACTCACAGGGAATATTCCCAAATCGACTTAATCAATTCAACAACCACAAAATGTGTTTGGTCTCAGTCGCCAGCCGGTGACAATTCAGATTCCCAACATTCTCTCCTACGCTAGACTTATACGGCAGCGAGCTTGTCACTTAGTCCAATTTCATTTTGTATCACCGCACTCAACGAAAGATGGGGTAAAAGAAAGGGGACGAAAGTGTCTCATTGGTTCGAGGCGTCAGCCCTCGATGCCCGACCAGTGTTCCAGACCGACCGCCCTCCTCGCTTCAATGACATCCATCAAGACCTAACATGCCCTCTCCGCACTTTGACTCTCCGCATGACCTGCTCTGGGACTGCTAGTCTCTCCGCATTTCCCCCGCAAACTTCTCTAGTTCTGAGTAATGACTAGCCCAGCGCACCTGGCCCCGGATTTTCTCCCCCATTTTAGGGATCACCCAGCCACCCCCTTGGAGTCTGGTAGGGAATGTGTGGGGAGCAGGGGCTGTAGACAGCAGGTCGAATGATTCTCGACACGGTGCTTACTTGGCATTGATACTCGTTTCGGTCTGAAGAAGATATAAACTTCGTCCTGTGCTCTTGTACCGGTTGCCCCGATTTCTCACCTCATCAATTTGCTGCATCGTGACAGTTACCCAGCAGCAATGGCTAACACAAGTACGCGATATAACTTTCTAGTTATTTTCTTTGTTGCTCTGGGATCCTTCACCTACGGCTTCAACTCTGCAATCAGTGGCTCAGTTCTGGGTCTCGCATCCTTTTTGAACTACTTCAACTTGAACACCACTGGCTCAAATGCCACCAAAGGCAATCATTTGATCGGAGGTTAGTCACGTTACAGATAGATTCCGAGTCACCTTGGACAGAGAAAAGAAGCTAATCAAGCTGAATGATTAGCCAACAATGGTCTCTTCGCAGGCGGCGGAATCATCGGGTGTCTCCTCGTTCCATGGTTGCTTGATGCCGCCGGGCGCCGTACGGCTATCCAGATCACGTCCTTGATCTGTGTCATCTCTGCGGCTCTTCAGGCAGGATCTATGCATATTGGAATGCTCCTGGTTGGCCGTTTTCTGAATGGCATCGGCGTCGGCATGATGGATGTGGCTGTTCCCATCTACCAGTCGGAAATCTCACCCGCCAAAGTCCGAGGTCGCATGGTTGGATCGCACGGTTTCCTCGTTGTGGTTGGATATGTAAGCCTACCTTCTAAAACCGCCAGTTCGCCTTTGTCCTAACAATCCCTGTGTGCTAGGCCTTGGCTGGATGGGCTGGCTATGGATGCTTCTTCATCACGAACGCGGCGCTTCAGTGGCGTTTGTGCCTCGCATTCCAGATTATCGCCCCGATGCTTCTCCTGGCCGGTTCTCCTTGGATGCCAGAGTCGCCGAGATGGTTGTGCAAAATGGGGAAAACTACAGCTGCCCGTCAAATCCTCGAGAAACTTCACCCGGACGGCCAACACGAAGGCATCTCTTTTGCCGAGAACGAACTACAACAAATCTGCATGCAACTGGAGATTGAGAACCATGGAGCCACATCCCACGGATGGCGACAAGCATTTTCCCAGAAATCTTTCCGCAAGAGACTTCTCTACGGATTCTTCGTCCAGTAAGAACCCGCATGGCCTGCAATAGTGTGTAATTACTAACCATGGCAACCAGATGCATCGCTCAGTCGACTGGCGTTCTCGTCGTCAACAACTACCAGATTATTCTGTACAATGGTCTGGGTCTTCACGGATCTATCTCTCTCCTCCTTTACGCCTGTTACAACTCGCTGGCAGCGTTCATGAACTTTGTCAACAGTCTGATTCTAGACCGCTGGGGCCGAATTCGCATCATGGTCATCGGGCTTATCGGCTGCTCACTATCACTCTCTGGATTCACCGCCATGGTTGCCGAATTCGTGGGCACAAACAACAAGATTGGCAATGGATTCGGAGTCTTCTTTTTGTACCTCTTTGTGTTCTTCTACGGGGGCAGCATGGATGCCTCCTCGTATGTCTACTGCGCTGAGATATTCCCGACTTCAATTCGAGCCCACGGCGTTGGCTTCAGTGTATCTGGCCTCTTCATCATGACGCTCATCTATACGCAGACCGCCCCCACGGCCTTTGAGAATGTCGGATGGAAGTTCTATCTCATCTTCATTATTATTCCCTGGATCGGAGCCTTCGTCATGGGCAAGTACTTTCCCGAGACGGCCGGACTTACGCTAGAGGAGATTGCGGTTCTGTTTGACGATGAGGCGGCACCAAACCCTGCCATCTCTGGAGAATTCAAGGCACCAGTTGTGGACGAAGTATTTAACGCTACGCACTCTTCCTTGAGCACCAAGGCTCGGGATGCTGATGCGGAACATGCTGAGATGCGCGACATGTAAAGGATATATGTCAGTGGTTGGATCTAAACGTTCAGATGGACATTTTTGCAAGTAGGCCCATTCTATTGTAGATGTCTAGACTTGACCAGATAGTGTTGAATACAATTTGATCGGTTGATTAGGCACGTAGACCCATGCGAAGTGAAGCCTAGAAATAAAAATGAATTCCACCCGTATTGTAGAATGAATCAATTTTTACATCACCAGATTCAACTTCAAGCAGACCTCGTTAACCCTGAATTGGTAAATGACCCGCTGCAGGGATTTTCTTTGAATAATTGTAGTGTCGGAACTTTTGCAAAGCCATCACGGCCATGTGGGCAGTCGAATTTCTTCCCCAAGACCACGCAGCGTAGTCCACCTAGTGAAGAACCCCTCCCCCACATTGCACAGTAAATAGATCTGTTCCCATCTGGTCGGAGCTAGCTGCGAAACCTCCTCTCCCAATCTCGGTCACAATGACGCAAAACTAACCCAGCATCGTTTTTGGAAGTAAAAAGGACGAACAAATCCTGCTCATCCATATCCCACCCTTCATTCAACATCCTTAGCCCCCATTCCACCACCGTCTCGCCTCGTCCTATCAAGGGTCGTCTACAATCAAGATGCCTAGCTTGGTTCCAACATCGCCAACAATGCTAGCCGCTGTCGTGGAGCGGTTTGGTCAGCCGTACACCATGAAGCAGATCCCACGCCCGTCGTCGCCGAAGGGCCACGACATTCTCATCAAGGTCCTCGCGGCGTCATACTGCCATACCGACGCCGTCTTCGCATCTGGCGCCTTGTCACAGGAATTGCCGCGTATTGGATGCCACGAGTTTGCCGGCGAAGTGGTGACTCTTGGCCCAGACGTGTCAAGCAGTCGAGGCATCGCACCGGGCGTTCGAGTTGGTGTTCCAGGGCGCGCGTATCATCCTTGTGGCACTTGTCACGAGTGCACACATCCTGGTCAAGACGAGATGGGCTACTCTCCGTATTGCCCTCACGCGGGCAACTTGGGTTTGACGCGAGACGGCGGCTTTCAGGAGTACTGCCTTGTCGACAGTCGTCAGGTTGCTCCGCTTCCAGATGGCTTGTCCGCGACACAGGCCGCGCCGTTGATGTGCGCGGGCCTGACAATATGGGCGGCTTTACATCACGACAGAGTGAAGAGCGCTAGGAGAGTGGGAATTATCGGGGCTGGGGGAGGGTTGGGACACCTAGGAGTGCAATTCGCCGCACACCTAGGCAAAGAAGTTCTCGCTATCGATGCCAATGATCAATCTCTGGAGCTTGTCCGGCGCATCAAGAGCAGCCTAGGCTCAGCAGGGTCACATATACACGTCGCGGACGCCCGCAGCACGGAAATAGACGACATGAGGCTCACGGACCGAGACTCGCCTGGGGCATCGCCAACGGAGCGAGGCCTGGACGCGGTGATTCTACTTCCCGAATCCCAAAGGGCGTTCGACATGGGCATGAAGCTACTCAAAAATCACGGGACTATGGTTGTTGTGAGCTTCCCCCAGGAGAAACTCGCCGTCAGCGCCCATGATCTCGTGTTTCGCGACATCAGCGTGGTTGGCAGCTTGGTAGGAAGGAACCATCAGCTGAGGGAGATGCTCGAGTTTGCGATGCAATATAGAATATCGGCCGAGATCAAGACGTTTCCTTTCGATCAGCTCAACGAGTTGGTCAAGAAGAATCATGAAGGGGTGGGAGGAAAGCTGGTGATCGATATGACGCTATAGGTGCGCAGAATTCAAGTCAAAACAATAAATATTGAGACACGACAGGTCGTTACGTGACACTACTAATTAATGGACATGCAATAGCAAACGGGTCCCTAGAGAATCCATGTCCTGCTGCCATGCTGGCAGAACACAATAGATACCTTGTATCATTCTCTACCTAACACATCCGCCACAATTGACAATCCGGCGCCTATCATATGCACTAGTTCAAACACCTGGAAGCCCTTGAATGTCTCTGCCCAAATCCGAATAGTCGATGCTGCCAGACGCTGGATACGACGCGCATGGTCTTGGCCAGCGTCATCCAGGCCTTCATTCCACTCTGTCTCTCGCACGAGACTGGCCACCATGTTGACAAGCTTGTGCTCGTCGGGGCGTAAAGAGTCTATGCCTGAAGCCTCGACATCAACGGCAAGCGCGCGTAGCCAATGGGTTAGGAGAAAAGCGCATTCGAGGTTGCAGAGGGAGTGTTGAATACTCCAGTTGAGTGTTTGTGTGCGGGCTACGAATGCAATGCCCACGCGGACTGGAACGCTGAGAGCGTGGATGCATTGCAAGACGGCACGGTCGAGGTGAGGTGATCGGTTGCAGACATGGACTTTGGCGTTAGTAAAAGCCTGAGCAATGTCCATCGGATCGCGAGTCATCAACTGGCGGCCTGGACCTGTGTTGGCATTCAGTCGGATATAGACCAGACGGAGGAGCGCTGTAGAGTTGAATCCCAGGGGGCCCTTTGGGGATGATGGATCCAACGTCGACTCGTGGGTTGCCTCCCAAGATTCCTGCCATGCGCGCAAAGCCGCTTCCATATTCTTGACAACCTCCATGCTGAGCGAGCTTGTAGAGTCTGCCAGACAGGTTGTGGCATTGCGCACAAAGAAGATCTGCTGCAAGAGACCGTGAATGAGGACGTAATTCCCAAAGGCAGAGACGGATCCCTCGTGATGGATCGCCACGCCAGAGAGAAGTTGGTTCAAGACCTTCTGGAATGGCCGCTGAGGTAGTGGTTCAGTTGCACGTATATGGCGCCATAGCTCTGCGTTAGGAGCTTGCCACTCTGATGCGCACGCGGGGAGGCTGATGCGAACTTCTTGGTTCAAGACCATCGGGGGCACATTGAATGCGACGCATTGCAAGTTGAACAGGATATAGGTCACGAAAAGAGTTCGACGCCGCTCCTCCCGACGGACCCAGGTTTCCCAGCACGTCTCTCTGGAGGGCGTTTCTTCGAGGGTGCCAATTCCAAACTCGCGAACGAGCATGGCAACTTGACTGGACATGGCCAGGCCATCCCGTACGAGAGCCCGATCGCCCCATGAAGTCAGCGCCATGAGGACAGTCAACCCCTGAAGCAGCCGCAGGCCTTTGCGTCCCTGAGACGCGACTGGCGACGCAACATCATGAGGACTGTAAGATGCTTGACTTCCCGACATGTCAGGCCCCTTGTGGGGGTTTGCAAAGCCGGCGTATCCAGGGGACGTGCTTGTAAGGCGAGAGAATGCCTCTTTGTCGATCTGGTCGAGTCGCCAGTTGATGAGGACCTTTGCGACGCGGTAGAGTTCGAATCCCTTGGCATGCTCGAAGCGGTACATGGCTCCGACGGCTGCAAGAGCCAGGATCAGTTCAAGACCCAGGCTCGCGACCGACAGAGTGGCAGTATGGAGGAAGGGCATATGCGCGTGGAAGCCTCGGAAATAGCCTTCGAGGTACCGAGAAAGCGTCTGTCGCGACGGAAAGGAAAAGGCCGAGGACACGGTGCTGTCGCAGGTAGATAGATCCTGCACCAGCTTTTGGTACTCGTCCAAGGAGATCCTCCAAGGACACAGAACGGGATGGTGCTCCGCTGCCGTGAACTGCCGGTAGCCTGAGCCCTGCTCGACATCAGGCATCTGCGACATGGCCGGGCGTGATGTTGGCTCCAGCGAGGGGAGCCGGGACGCGGCCAAGTGCGACTGCGCTGGGCCATTCGACGTTGCTGGGTGTGCCGGCTGCTCCATGTACACCTCTGCGTGATGCTCGGTTGCCATCACACCAGCCATGCGGTTCAATGGAGGCAGGACGGCGTATTGCTGCGATATATCCACCAGAGACAGGTCCGAGTCGAAGAAGTTTGCCGGCAGCGGCTGGTCATTGGTAGGGAAGTCGTTCCACAAGAAGGCGAACTCCTCTACCCCTTCCATAGTACCGAGGAGGAGATCCTGAGCTGGCGGTAACTCGAAGGCTTGAGGTGCTGCGGTGGCCGTCTCCAAGTACAGCTGCTCCGGTTCCTTGCTGCCGATGTGGTCGTGGACACTTGCCTCGCCTGGAAGCTGGCTCTCTGCTTCGTGGAGCAATGCTTCTTGGTCGATTTCATTCTCGGTAGACGTTCGGTCGCTAGTTGGTGGCTCGGGCTGGATGATCGGTGGTGATTCATGCGACACGAGTGATGCCGCGTCCGTGGCGTCTTCGGGAGCGGCGGAATCATCGTCATCTTCTTCGCGGTGGTGCTGACGATGATGACGCGTCAAGAGATCTCTGTGAGAGAGCCAAACATTGGCCTCCGGTCAGTTCCAAGATACCAATGGCGCACACCATCCCGTCTCCCCTCACCTGCGCCAAAGACTTACTGGCGCGAAAACCTCTGTCCGCACCTACATGCAAACGGTTTTTCGTGGGTGTCTAAGTCGAACGATCAGTGTCACGATACAAAGTGAACCAAGATGGCATTCAGAGCCGCTTTGGGGGCTTACGGATGCGCTCGTGGCGCTGCAGGTGTTCCAGGCGCTTGAACTGCTTGTGACAAAACTTGCATGGTGCTACCTGGATGCGGGGACGGCCCCTTGCCATTGGCATATGAGCCGGTTGAATAACATCAAGCAAGGTGAGTGTGGGCAGGGCGGAAGAGCAGCGCGCGTTGACAAGGTGAGGACGATGTTGGATGAGGCGGATGAGAAGTTACTTGTTGCTGCAGGGAGACGACGGCTGTGGTTGTTCCCCGCGCGCTCACGTGTTTGTACATTTGCTGTCAAAGTCGCCCTAGCTTCCGCAAAGTCTCAATGTCACCGCTGGGTAATGTCGATGCTATGTCGTTCGAGTGGATGAGGCACATATGAGACAGTCTTTCAACGTCCTGTGGGATTAATAACGGATATTGGCTAGAATGTATAAGACCTGCGTATTTGCGAAATGATATGGTTCGACAGCATTGACTCGATGCATGATTATTGATTCGTCTGGCATTTATTTTTATTCACCAAACATGTCCTTTTTCTTGCGTCGCGGACAGGTTTAGGGTAGCCCTCATAGGGAAACCTTCCATTGCCTCGTACATTATCCGTATTTGTCTCTGTTTCTCCTCATTCTCGGCGTAAGGTTTCGAATCACCAGCCCAAGCCGCTCTCATCTCGCCTCGTGCTAACATCTAAGCGACTGCTAGCCTCTCATATCACTGGTAGATTCCACGCTTTAGACCAGCCACATGCTTTAGGGCGGGCCGTCTCTTTTCTTCTCCATTGCGAAATGTCTCCACCTAGTTTCTACTCCAACGATTTGTAATTGTCCCCCGGTGCAACTAAATCGAGCCTTCCAGAAATTCAGGCCCACTGGAAAAGACCCCACGAGGCTCAGGCACGTAGTTCATCGGGAACATATTCGGAGTGAAGCCGATACAACGGCCCTGTTCCCTTTTTCGTGCATTCAAGGGGCATCAAGTCTCAGATACTCGAGGTAACTCGTTGATCTAAGGTGGAAGCGTGTGTGTGGAGCCGTGCGGGGATCATTTCTCCCCCATGCTCATGAACTCAGAAGCTTGGAGGGGTGAAGCGAGGGAGAGGACGAAGTGACGGAATGACGGACCGTCCATGGCTACCGATTGTCTTTATAGGTGCATAACTCGGTTCATTGTTGCAATAGCTCTGAACAAACCATCCCCTGGTGAAATAATCACGACCTGAACCTCCCGAAGCACAGTGGAACAATGCCGTCGGAAAAGTCAATGCGGGCTGTTGTCTTCAAGGGGGTAGGCAAGGTGGCCGTGGAGCAGCACAGAGTCCCTACAATCCAGGATCCCCGCGACGCCATCGTTAAAGTGAGCGTTGCGGCTCTCTGCGGAAGTGACCTGCATTGGTATCGAGGCCATCAGAAGATCCCGACTGGATTTATTCCAGGGCATGAGTTCGCCGGCGTCGTTCATCAAGTAGGAAGTCAAGTCACCGGCCTCGAGGTCGGTGACGCCGTCGTGGTAATTAATTCATCCCCTGTCCTACCCCTTACTCTCTAGGTCCAAGCTGTAAGCCAACTGATTTTATATGCATAGGCAACATTCACGACGCAATGTGGAGATTGCTTTTACTGTAAGAAGAAACAAACGAGCCGGTGTGAGCATAGTTTTCTTTTCGGTGAGTCTCTTGCAAGTATCCTCATGTAGGTGACCACAGAGTTAACATGGCCTTCAAAATCAGGAAACAGTGCTGGCACGACAAGCATTGATGGCGGCCAGGCAGAATATGTCAGAGTGCCGTTTGCCAGCTCCACGCTTGTCCCTAAGCCGGCTTCCATCCCGGACAAGTTGCTAGTCCTGATGGGCGACATCTTCCCGACAGGGTACTTTTGCGCTGCTCGCTTCTTAAAGCCTCTCCCCAGAGCAGAAGCCAAATCAGCCTGCACCGTCGTGGTCGGGTGTGGCCCAGTCGGAATCTGCGCCATTGCAGCTGCGTCCAAATGGTGCGACAACATATTCGCCGTCGACATGGTCCCAGAACGCCTCGCAGAGGCAGAGAGACTCGGCGCCAAGCCTCTCCTGCTCACAGATAATCCAGCCGCGAAAGTTTTGGCTGCGACTGATGGCCGCGGCGCTGATGTGGTGTTGGAGGTCGTTGGAACCCCGGCGGCCATGCAGCTTTGTGTGGACATGGTGCGCCCATTCGGCAGCATCAGCAGTGTGGGAGTGCAGACGGATACAGTATCATTTCACGGGCCTACGCTGTACGCCAAGAACGTCACCATTGCTTGGGGCCGGTGTCCGGTTCGCGGTATCTTTGAGGAGGCACTTGAACGCCTGATTGAAGTCCAAGACAAGGTGGCGTTCTTATGTGAATGCCACATGAAGCTTGAGCAGGCTTCAGAGGCATATGAGCTTTTCAACGATCGGAAAGTCCATAAAGTACTACTGACTCTGTGAGCTGTTGGCTGTAATATGAACTGCTTGAAATGAGAAAACGTGGGCATTCGGCGACGACGTGTCGAAGGTTGATTCGGTCTCAGGTAGCCAGTCGATGAGCGTAGAGTAGATGAAACGAAATTGTCGGTCATCTAAATGACGTGTTTTTCACTATATACTGTGTACTTAGGGAGCCAAAGCTGCCTGCTCAGCAATAAAATCATTTCTCAACATCTGTGAATCCACAATCTGAGTTCCAAGTAATAAGTTTGCCTTTCCGCCATAGCCCAGTCACCAGTGGATCGCGCCCCGGCTTGCTACCCTTGGGAAGTTCATTGAGAAAAGCCCAGCGCGACCTTTCCTTGTACCCTAGGGACTTCCACTCATTAATATCTCTCGTTGGCTCGTCGTTTAGTAGTGGCAGGATGTTGAACAGGACGTCGTCATGAGCAAGACATATAAAGACCCCCGGATGTGCATCTAGAGCCTGAAGCATGTTGACGCTTGACTGAGCAATGTCGCCGAAACTGTATGCACTGCCGGGTTCTTGTGAAATCTCATAGAATGGCTGAGTCCGAGATTGATCGGGGCCTTTCTTACTGACGTCCTTTGGCGCGGGGTGATGAGTTGTAAACAAAGAACACGGGCAGGGGCGAGGATAATAAGCATCTAGCTCTTCTGTCGGAATATTCAAGGGCAATGGCAGAAAGGCAGTCGGTCGAAAAGCCCCGGCATAGTGACAGCAGTCACCTCCCATGAAGACAAAGGTGTCCGGTGTCGTTCGAGCCAGTCCGCAGATGTGTCCCAAGGCATGCTGTAGCGCGGTCAGTCAAAGATGAGCATCAGTATCGAAATTGGAAGCACCAACACCAGGAACATCTAGGAGGTAGAATGACCCGTCCCCGAAGTAATCATGTGCAGGGAATCCTGCGACCGTCAAGGTGAATTCTGGCTCGTGTACTCGATGTCCACTTTAAGCTAAGAGTCAGCCGAGGCTTTCAAAGTTATGGACTCGTGGACTTACTCAAGATCGCTGGCAAGAACGAAGCTATCTGGGTTCACCGGCCAGCCTGGCACAAACTCAGCAGTAAAGCCTGGCCCGACTACGATGTCTGTCGTTGGCGGAAACTTGGACCCGTCGCCGATATGGTCCCAGTGCCAGTGGCTCCATACAATTGCCTCTGGGCAGACACGATGTTAGCCGATCAATGTGTACGAGTGAAGGCGTATGCAACAAATCAGATGCAGGCTCTTACTCAGGTTGGCTAGATTGAGCTCGGCAGAAGTGAGGATTTCATCCACGCCTTTGTCGATATGGACTGCGGGGACGTGGCCTCCGATCATCCTCTTCGTCTGGGGTGAGCCATTCCAGAAGTCCTTTCGAGAGCCGCAGTCAAAGAGGACTTGTTCAGATCCTGACGGAGTCGTGTGCTCCAGCAGAAAGCACATTGTTTTAAAGTTGAGCTTCTCATGACCAGCAATGGGGGGCTGGACGAAGGCTCGAGCATCACAGACCATGCGAGTAGTCGTGTCGATTGCTCGTACTCTTACCGTCTTCGACGAAGCGGGGAGGTTCAGACTGGGGGCTGGGAGAGGCACGATATCTGCCATCTTCTCGGGAATTGTTTTATTTGAGAAGAGTTCGATACAATTAATCAGAGCCTGAATATTAGCCAGTAGACGTATGAACAGGGCCACCCGGCTAGTTTTTCTTCCCGGACCGTCGGCTCGACCACGAGATGTATTCAAGGAACGCCTGGGTTCTCCACGTTCTCCACGCTTTGAGACCCGGGGTAGATAAAACGAGGAGATATTGCCCCGCACTTCAGCACGCTACGTAACTTTGATTTCTCAGCTGACTCTGGATACGAGGAGGGGGAGTCTGGAGGAGGCTAATTGTAAAGGGACGGTAGTCTGCTGACTCATGCATTGCCACGACGATTGCCGCTCGGCTCGGCCGTTATTGTCTGCAAGAACTCTGACAATCTAACACGATCAGCGGACACACCGCTGAGATCATGTCTGTGGTTTATTTTATTTTAAAGTAGTGTATTGTGAATGCTACTTATTGAATCACAGCCAAGTCTTTTACTCGCTCTCTTGAGTCATACTCCTCGGTACTCAATGGAGTCATCAACGCCCCGGCCGTTCTTGTGTAGATAACATCCTCATTTGGTCGCACGTAGTAGACAAGCCATGCGTTTCGAACATCATTGGAACCAGAAGGCAGTAATATCTCGTCAATCTTGGACCCAGAGGGGTCTGGGGTGATGCCTTCACTGAAGACTGACAAGGCTGCGCCAAATAGCACGAGCGCTTCTGTGGTGTAGGAAGAATTGATAACAATCGTCTGAGATGGAAATATCAGTTCTTGTTCATCAGGCATAATGGTAAAAGAAATCCGGATCCCAAGAACCTACCAAAGTTGACCATTTGTTCTCAATGGGATCACCCCTGGGTACGACCCGTAGCTCGTCTTTTCCTGGGGCAGCAAACTCGTGCATCTCACTCAGGTATTTCTCCCAGGGCAATTCAACACCATGACTAAGATTCTTGAATACAGTATGAGAGAGCTCATGGAGGGTTTCCATGACCCTCCTTATTGTACCAAGTACTGGAGAAGAAGATGTCGCAAGATCGGTCTTCTGGATCCTAATGTTTTCCTGCTAACAGAATGTGAGTCAGGCCTGCCTCAAGCCTACCGAATTAAGGTGTTACGGGTGAGACTTACAAGACTGGCGACTTCATTATGCTGAAAATGATCCTGCGGGCCATTGATAATGAAGCCCGGATCCCCTCTTGCAAGGATTTCGCGAACAGCAGGCAACCCACTGAAATCCTGAAGATCCTGATAGCTGATTGTTGAGAGCATCTCGTCGGTTTTCTTATTAAAATTGCATGGAACCTAAGTTGGTAACTTCAATCACCAGACACATACTGCAACTCAGACTGCCAAGGGGAAAGGTATGGCATTGAGACCAAGATATGTCTACAAAACTTCTGGCCCGGCCCCCATTGCCATTAGCGTCTCCCACTCTGTATTACGATACGCGAAGTGGAGAAGTGCGATTGAAAGAGCGTGGAGAGATAATTAGTCATGTACTGGCATGGGAAGTGGAGGTTGGGGTATTTAATCTAACTACAATTGTCCCATTACCGTCAGGGCCTGCTCAAGCTAATTAAGGCTCAGTGATATGAGTCGACTACGTCCATGCCACATCAACCTGCTATATGAGCTTGAATAAGACTGTATCTCACGATATTCTCTGATGTCGTTGCTGATCCATTGCTACACTGCCTGAAAAAGAAGCAAACATGGGGCCAGGCTTTCAGAACCTGTTGGAGCCATTGGCGATAGGAGATCTCCAGTTAAAGAACCGGGTGATAATGGCGTCGCTGACGAGAAACCGCGACAACATCCCCCGGGAAAATTTACACGTACCGTACTACGCCGAGCGTTCCGGAACTGGATTAATTGTAAGGGTTCTCCAAACTCCAATCGCCAATTTGCTTGATTGCTGACCCAGATCAGATTTCCGAGGCCGCTTTGATCTGCCCTCAGGGGGTTGAATGGACTTTTATGCCGGGAATCTATTCGCAAGAACATGTCAACGGCTGGAAGAAAGTCACCGAAGCAGTCCACGAGCGCGGCGGCTTAATCTTTTGCCAACTGCACCATGTCGGGCGCGTGGCGCATCCTGGAACACGGGTCCAGAGAGAGTCTGGTGAGCCTGTCCCAGGCCCGTCCGCGATTGCCGCACGGGGAGGCAAGTTTCGCAATGTGCCTGGAGCCCCTGGCTATGTCGTACCAACTCCAATCGATGATCCAGAAAAGATCATCGAGCTGTACGGCCGGGCATCACGCCTGGCTAAGGAGGCAGGGTTCGACGGGGTGGAGATCCATAACGCCAACGGATACCTACCAATGCAATTCCTCGAGTCTCACAGCAACCACAGGCAAGATAAATGGGGCGGATCTCTCGAAAGAAGGATGCAATTCTCTTTGGCTTGTCTGGCCAAGATGAACGAACATTTCCCGTGGAACCGCATAGGAGTCAAGATTGCTCCCTGTGGGGGATACAACGACATGGGAGAACTTGATGCCGATGGCAAGCCGTCCGTCAAGGCTGCGATGACAACTTATGGGGGCTTTTGCACCGAACTCGACAAGCTCGGTCTTGCTTATGTCCAGGTCATGCGCTGGTGGGCGTCTTACGACTTGATGATTGACGGACTACCACGCGGAATTCGATGGGATCCAATTGCTTATCTGCGACCAATCCTCAAGAATACACTTCTTTTCGGCAATACGGCATTTGAACCGTCAGAAGCAGACGAGTTGATTAAAAATGGGCTCATGGATGGAGTTGTGATTGGGAGACCGCTACTCTACAATCCTGACTACGTCGAAAAGCTCCAGTCTGGTCGGGCCGAGAGTATCTATCAAGAACAGCCGGGTGATGAGCATTGGTGGTAGTAAGTGGACTCAAAATCCCCTCTCTTGGAAAAACCTATGCTAACTACCAATCCTACTTAAAGCAAGTGGCGGAACAATGACAAACGAGATGGATATCTTAACTGGGCTGGGCGTGCTATCATTCCACAGACATTGGCATCCAAAGATAGGCTTAGTCTGATCCACGACTAGAATTAGGTCGACAATAACGTAAGAAGACAAGAAGTCACCAGAAGAACACCGAGAGTAATTTGAGGGATATGAGGACTGTCGTGCTTTGTTTTGTATGACGAGTCTACGTGCAAGGAGTGCAAGAATATTACCAAGCAAATGGAAAGTAAATGGAACTTCGTTAGCTCAGACAGATAACATGCTACGTGGCAAAGATAACATTATACAAAGCACATAGACAGCTTGGGAGACGTATACACACGTGTCACAGTATATCTCTACTGTATACTTGCCACACTTTCCTGCAAACTGCGTAAATACATCTGCAATATCAGAGCATTGAGTTTTACAAATGACATCTCTAAGTCAACCTTGACAACCTTCTCATCAATTTTGCTGAATTGACGTGTGCATTCAATAGTTCAGTCCCATCCAAGCCCGGTGGACCTTGTAGTGTAGTAGAGGATAACATTATCTGGCCTAGGAAAAGTACAGGCGAGCATGTCAAGTAGATACCTTCCTCTACATATAAGTACTCCCCCACGTCACTGGCTGGTAAGGTGTTAAGGCTGTGAAATGTAATCTATTCATGTAATTCTACGGTGCTAAGCGGGATACCTCAAGCAGTTGCTCAGCTTGAAGAACACGCCGCGTCGTTGAGGTTAGTGAGGTGAGATACCATGTCACCTGTAGAGCTGGACTACGCCTCCTCAGATTTGCTCTGACCCTTAGCCGAAACTGACTTGGAATCTACTCGCAAAATTTCGACACCAGTGATTGCCATGCTCTGTCCAGCGTTTAGTTTGGACGAAAGCTCCTCTGGGTGTTCAGCAACTTCGTCGCCAAAAAGCATTCCAATTTCCTCAAGGGAAAGACCATTGGTTTCGGGGAAGTAGCGCCAAATAACGACGACGCAGGCCAAGGGAACAATGATGAACACTAGCAAACCAGTCGTATCAGTATCACTCTGTCAAAGTTGACCGTATGATGGGGCAATTGTGCATACCAAGATAGTACTTCCAGCCAATTTCTTGAAAGGCAGTAGATGCTGTACCAGTGTATATAAGCGTTGTTGTGAAGAGTCCTGATACCGAGAACGAAACGCCCTGCGCACGCATCCAGGTCGGAAAGATCTCAGCAAGGTACACGCTATCCAGAAATTAGCAGTCGTAACAGGAAACAAAACATTGTAATTATCGTGATCGAGGATAACATACTAGCAAGCTGAGAGGCTGTTAGTGAAGTGAACACATGAGGCTGTAAGGTCGTAGGAGGAGACTTACAAGCGTCCATGCCGCTGGCGAAGAATGTGATGAAGACAAATAGGAAGAATATTCCAAACCCGTTGCCCACGGCGTTGTCTGTGCCTGCAAACCTTGCAACTATGGCAGTCTCGCACGCAACAGCAAGTGCAGCTCCAGTCTGAAGAACTCGTGGTTAATAAACTTGAGGGGCCCTGAAAGTCCAGGGGAAAAATCACCATTCCGATTATCATGAGCTTGATTCGACCAACCCGATCTAAGAGCATTGCGTTCACCCAGTTCATCGCAGCGGCCCATGAGGTATAGATGGAAAGCAAAAGCAGTGCCTTCCATCCCGTTATTCCAAGACCCCTGTAGAGAATGATTTGATAGTTGTTAATAACCTATTTAGGATGTTAGTGTCTAAATATGTCAAAAGAACACAGCCTGAACATACGAGGACTCCGCTGCTCTGGGCAGCTGCGATGACGAAGAAGCCATACAGTAGCCTCTTTCTG
Organism: Neonectria neomacrospora; assembly: GCA_013756995.1. Lineage (NCBI taxonomy): Eukaryota > Fungi > Ascomycota > Sordariomycetes > Hypocreales > Nectriaceae > Neonectria > Neonectria neomacrospora. The sequence goes on along the minus strand of JABSTB010000686.1, from coordinate 66,011 downwards.
GTACTCGGCCTCTTCCACAGTCCAAACCAACTGAGCTCGTGGTGACGATCAAGTTCAACCTGGCGCTGAATCTGTGTGAATTCCGCTTGAGCAAAGTGTGAGTCGGGATCGTCGTCGCTAGAGTGCAGCTTCTTCAGCACTTCCAACCCGCCTTCCATCTTGCCGTTGTAGATAAGAAACCGCGGCGACTCTGGAAGCCATGGGCTACCGCAAAGAAGACACAGCGGTGCTAGGATTTGGAATGCCAAGCACAAGCGCCACTGAATGTCGGTATTTGTTTCAAAGTAGCAACCCAGCCCAACCCAGCTTGAACCAGCCTGTGTCGAACTTCCCGTTAATGATGCTTACCATGTTGGGGAATGCAATGAACTTACGTATCCAAGAACCAAAAAGAATGCGTGCATTCCAACCATGCGACCGCGTGCGTGAGCTGGAGAGACCTCGGATTGGTACAGAGGACAAATTGTGTCAATCATCCCAGAACCAGCGCCTTGCAGTGTTCTTCCGGCAAGAAACATGGCCATGTTAACGCTACTGGTGGTGAAGATGGCCGCTGCAACACACAACGCGCAAATGAGCTGTATGGATCGTTTGCGACCAAGCCGGTCCGCAAGCCACCCTACCGACAAACAGCCCACTAATCCACCGGCCGAGTAGAGACTGTTCATGGCTGTACAGGCTTAGTATATTCGGCTCTCTCAAGTTTGAACAGATAACTGCCGTGACAAGATGGAAGTTGACGTACCGCCGATCATCCGGGCGCTCCAGGCTGCATTTGGCCCATCTGTGACGAGGCCGTAATAGGTGGAAAACGAGGGAAGACCTGTAACAGAGGCAATAATTGAAGAATTGAAGCCATAGGTGTAGGATCCAAGTGCTGTGAACAGCACGATGGCTAGGTTGTAAGGATTGATGGCCTTCATTATGTTGCAATATCGTTGGATGACACAATGAAGAAATTGACCTGAGTCTACTGTTTAAGATATGTTCAAGACATGTTCAAGTGATATATATGTATGCAACATTATCACATCCATGATTGAAAGGGGGCTTATCGCTTGGTTTGCGGAACTCTTGTCACTGAACTATCATGTGGTTGCTTAGAAGCTAATCAGGACCTAGACTAGGTTCCCCGCAATGACTTGCCAGTCTTGGGCTGAGGATTAAGTCAACAATAGGCCAGAGAGCCGAATTGGAGATGGTGGAGCACGACTAGGTTCAAGTTGGAGAACACCGACATGAATCCCGATGTGAATCCCGAGATATCGAACCGCCGTCGCCCCAAGAAGTACACCCTCATTGGAGTGTTGAAGTAAAGCCCGATAACAGAGGTAACTTTGAATAAGAACACCGGTTTATCTTATCATTAGTTGACGTCGTGGCTGTTAGATAGCGCTTAGTCGGCACGAATGACTCCCGGGTTGGACCAACTTCCAGATTCTCCAATCTCGCACCCTAAGCTCCCAGTCTAAGGACTCGCAAGCTTGCTGAAGCGGTACAGGATTTAAACCCCAACACTAAGCTCGTAACCAACGTTTAGTACTCGACATAACTAACTGCACCTGAGTCGATTCTTGAGGCACCTCCACTTACCATGGCAGCCCTTCAGCTTGATGGTCCCCATACCCAAAAGGATATTGCATTTGACTCCAAACCAAGATCGTGCGTCAAGGTTGCCGTTGTCCAAGCTGAACCGGTATACTTTGACCTGCAAGGCGCGGTTGCAAAGGCAATCAACATCATAGCCGAGGCAGCTCAGAAGGGCGCACAACTGGTGGCGTTTCCGGAAGTATGGATCCCGGGCTATCCATCGTGGATTTGGTGAGTTTGAGAGCTTTCACTGCCTTTTCTATGGGATATATGTTTAATATTCGGTCTAACGTGAGCATCTATTCAGGGCGCGAGGATGCGACATCGATCTGGTCCAGCGATACATCCAAAGCTCCTTGAGTGTTGAATCGGAAGAAATGTCCCGAATCTGTGCTGCTGCCGCCACAAACTCCATTGCAGTGGTTCTGGGTTACTCGGAGCGAGATGGTAGCTCTATCTATATCGGACAGTGCTACATTGGATCAGATGGAGAAATCAAGAGAAAGAGGCGCAAAATAAAGCCCACGCACATGGAACGAACCGTCTTTGGGGAAGGCGGTGGCGAGTCACTGTTAAATGTTGTTGAGGACGGTGACGTTGGCCGCGTGGGGATGCTTTGTTGCTGGGAGCATTCTCAGCCGCTGCTAAAGTTCCATACCCACTCGCAAGGCGAACAGATCCATGTGGCAGCTTGGCCGGCTCAGTTGCCGCATGAAGAGGGAAAAGGACTCTGGTCGACAGCAAATGAGGGTGCGTTCATCTCCTCAAACTCATTCGACAAAATCTACTCCTATTAGCTTGGTTCACGACATCCTATTCATCTGTTCTTCCGCTGACTTTCACCTATTAGGATCACTCAGCTTATCTATAACTCATGCTATTGAGGGTGGATGCTTTGTCCTGCATGCTTGCTCTATTCTCACCCAACGTGGCGTGGACGTGATGAAAACCCAGGACGGTGATCAATACTACGCCCCAGGTGGAGGAGGCTCGTGTGTAATACGCCCTGATGGAAAGATCATTACTGAGCGCATTGCCGATGATAAAGAAGGTCTCATTATTGCAGATCTAGATTTCGACGACATCCTCCGATCCAAAGCGTACTTGGATACGCAAGGTCACTACAGCCGGCCTGACTTGCTATGGCTTGGTGTTGATACAAATCCCAAGCCTAGAGTGAGGACATGCGAGAAATAGAGTGCGACTCCAAGTATAGGGCAGTGATGTAAATAGACAAGATATTCTCTTCATTATTCGTAGTCCATTGAAGCTTTCCAGTCTTCCGACGCTGCGTAGCTGCGATGCCTAGCTGTTGTGTGCCAGTGCAGGTGATCGCCCGGCCAGGGTGGACAGTGAAGACAAAGGCGAGGAAGAAGCATGTATTAGAAGACTATGAACCACTGCGAGGAAACATATGTAAGTACATTGTGACCTTTAGCACATTCTCTTAAAATTATCAATAATAGGAGCTTGACGGCCACATCAGTAACGATTTGTAGAATTAAAGAGGCCCCCAGGAGTGCAACGATCAGCGCGTGCCCATTAACTAACTTTTGCTAATTATTTCATACGTATATCTGTACATCCTTCTACAAGTAGCTCCCGCAAAGTTGTTTGCCCAATGTTGTTCCGATTGGCCATCTACGTCTGGCCGTCGCTATTTAGCCTTTATCCCAAGCTCTGGAGCACCATTTGACCACCGACATCTTTCTCCCCCGATATCCCATCAAACTCTGCCCGTATTCAGGCCTCCTAAGCCATTAAAGGCGGTTGCTGTATCGATTTGGGTGCCTCAGTGCCACGAGCCTTTGTATTGGCGTGCTTCGATTGTTCTGAACCAGGAGGGACGTGACGGAACTCATATTGCCTTACACGCAGTTGCAGCTCTCCGCAACTGTTCTATAGCCGACCAACTTTGGTTAGGAACATTCTTGCCTTAAGTTTGGAGAAGAATACTCGCCACTCAGTGTTCTCATCGACGCGAAGCCCACCGAGAAGTTATCAAGGGCACCTAGGGCAGCCTTCACGCCTACCTTGCACCGCTCGCGTAGCACGTCGGAGTCGGACGGAACAGAAGACTCGGTTGATTCTTCTATAGAGCTCTGAAAATGATACAGCATCAATGCCGTGTAACCAGCGAGTGCAGCTGAACAAGCGAACGGTGCCACTGAACACAGTCAAAAGGTATACATTACTCCCAAGTTCGCAATCAACCAACCTTGGATATCGGAGCTCATTCTCTCTAGAGACGCTGCCATCTTCATGGATGATTCAAGACATATTTCTATTGAGTCGGAAACCGGGAATGGGAATATTTCAGAGGCTATGCCTGCCGCTTGAACATTGGTTATGTAGCCTGTGGTAGTTGGCCCCTCCGGGAGGTCCAATGACGGAAGCGACTCAAATTTCTTCAAAACGGTTAGAGAGCCCATAAAAGCACGATACCTGTGTGTCTTAATATTTGCACTGGAACTTGTCAGCCGCGGAACGTACTGTTAATGCAATACTTTTACCTCGTCAATCGTATCCAGGTGAGTCTTCTCAAATTAATTCTCACTTTTGACTCTGGTGACTGCCTCAAGTTCGTTGGTTGCGTTTCTTCCTGAACAAACTCGCTCAATTGGCATTTTATGATATTGTTGAGGAGATCAATGCTGCGGCGAAAGTCGAGTATAGAGTTCCGCGAGTCAAACCCCTTTACAAGGGCAACAAGGAGGAGAGTCGCAGAAACCAACGTCTCCTCTGCGCGGATGTATTTGCTCCATAACTATCGAGTAGAAGTTAGACAGTTGATATTTCTGTAGGCTAAATATATACATACCTCGGAATCGGCTTCCGTGGAAGGATAAGGGGTCGTGAACTCAGCAACATGCAGAGGCCTGGTCGGGGGCTAGTTGACTTAGTCAATTTTGACGAATAGCAGGCGGCTTTTAGACCGATCACTTACCTTGCAGCTAACTGTACACGCATTGCAGATGCAAAGATACTGTAAGTACTAGTTAGACGAAGCCGAAAATAATAGGAGAATTACTGACCGACATCCACCATGCCCTCCTCCTGGCTTCTGAGAACTTGGTCTTATCTTCAGAAATGGTGTGCAACGACAACTTCACGGAAGAATCAAAAGCCTCTTCTGCCAATTGTCGCATCTTCTCAACATTACCGTTGTGAAGGTACTGGTAAATACTAAGAACACATAGGGCCATTGGCGCCTCAAGCTCAATAAGTACATGGGGATGAATGGTAGATCGGGAAGATGATGGCGAAGGTGGTGATTCCATTTCAGAGGCAATCTTGATGCACTCAATCGCGCACTGCGCAAGCGATTGTGCATAGCCAGCGCGCAGCTCTTGCCCCGTTTCCTCAGAGGCATGCTCGTCGTGTGAATGTGGCAAAAGGACAAGTATGGATAGCAAGGCTAATATGAGAGGCGACGAGGGTTCATATTCAGAGAAGAATTGCCCGGTAGGCACCCAAATCTCGGCGCGGTCTTCCACGTCTTGCTCTATGGGCGGAGGTAAGATGGGAAACACAGGATGGATGAGTTCGTAATATGCTTGGACCCTGCCACCAATCGATGGTAAGCAGGAGAAACTTGCACGTAGCCCTGAGCCCTAAAAGACACCATTCAGAGGGAAGGGAACTCACACGTCATCGTCGGATCTGTATCTTCGTAATACGTGGATATGTTGTGGTCCTGGACTTTGCACGGCGTCTTCCTCAATGGCCCCAACTGGCGGATACGAGGGCAGACTGAATACATCAGTGAAGAACTTGTCCAAAGCCTCATCAGAGTCTCCTCCAAAGATGTCATCGAATTGGATTGTGCTTAGGTCATCGTTGTAGAGTTGTGGAAGAACTCCCTGGTGGTCCTCAATGAAAATGGGACTGTCTTGGGTTCTAGGGCCGGGATCCGGAGGACCGGACCAGTCGAAACTCGACCTCGAATCCTGAAATATGCGAGGCGATTGACTTGCTCCGTGAATTGCCTCCTTTCTCAAGCCCCTACGGCTTTCTGTAAAGACGCAAATCCGGTTCTTTTCGAGGCACTTGCAGAAATAAGAATGATGGCACATATTTTTGGGGGTATAACCTACACGACTGCAAGGGTTACCGCCCTTACATCGGAGGCGAGAAGCTCGGCTGGGTAATCATTAGTTGGATAATGCAATCTTCAGGCATATTCAGGGCGGCCTGCTCGTGAGATGGCTTACCATGCCGTGCACGCAGACTTGGCCGGAGGCGTTGCAAACTTTTTACGAGAACTCCTGTCAGTTGAGAGTCCCGGGTGGTACTGGGCGATCCTTGAGGCCATTGCGTGTGCCGGCTTTGGGGTGATAATGGCAAACCCGTTTGACAATCTTGGTTTTGAGACGCGTATGACTCGCGAGTCCAGGTCTAGCCTCGATAGCTATGAAGTTTATTCTCCCCATTAACTTATCCCCGACTGATTTGTCAGCCTAGTCTCGATAAGGGCTGGATGACGATGCCAGGAACATTTAGAGGCCGAGTTTCGCCCCACATGGGCCGGGAACTCTTCACATATCTCCAACTCAAGTCCCCGTCGGGGTTTGGGGATAGTTACTCCACAACTCCAATACACGACGGACATGAGCCCTCTGGTTTCCGAAGCATCGAACGGTCCCGTGTTAGATAGGCCACATCTGTGCACGTACTGCAATCGCAGGTTCCGGAGGCCGGAGCATCTCCAACGTCACACACGCACGCGTAAGCAGTGAAGCACCCCACTCCCGAGCCCTGAGCGTTCTCTTCCGGCGGACAAGCGACCCTCGTTCTCAGGTGAATGCTGACACTGCTTCTCTTAGACACGAAAGAGAAACCCTACGTGTGTCAATGTGGTTCCTCCTTTACGCGACGCGACTTGCTACGCCGCCACGAGAGACTCGTCCATGGGCCGATCGCCCCTGCGAATCTCGAAGATGACATTCCATCCACCGTTAGCAGCCTTCAGGCCGCGATAGTAGTCTCACCTACCGGCGCCAGTTCGGGTGCCGAGAGCGGACCGAGTCAGACTTCCATTTCATCCGGAACAACTCTCCCTCTTCCGCCAGAGTATCATCACATGTGTAAGCGATTTATCTGACACGGTGACACCGAAGAAATCGGCATGCGTGCGTGTAGGTTTCTCATCAGTGACATTATTAACGAAGGCTCAGATTCAACGCTTCTGCATCAACCACCTGAAGGCAACCCACTCCACGACTTTACGACTTTTCTTAACAATAGTGGTTTACGACAGTTAGCCCATGTTCCAGGATTACCCCATCCCCAAAGACTTAATCTCCATCCAACGCCTGATGGTGGTTCCATTGCCGACGCCACCGATGCTGGCACTACAGCGTCTTCTTACCTCAACTTATCGGAAACGAAGAGTCGGTACATGGGTAAGAGTATACTCCTACCACAAGATATGTTGCAAGATTCTTATGACGGGGCTAATGCTGTACCGTTGTCTCAATGTAGGTGTGTCTGATGATTGTCTGCAGCCATATCTTGAGGAAGTCCGTGATTTTCGCCTGCCTCCCGTTCAATCGACCGAGAGGTATTTCAAGGCGTATATCCAAAGCAATCACCTTCAATTCATCCACAAAAGTATTCATCCAGAGGACACACATGTCGCGTTAAATTTAGCGATGCTTGCTCTTGGTGCTCAATTACTCCTCGAGAACTGGAATGCCACATCTCTATTTAAGGCGAGCAGAAACATTGCCCTTAAATTATGGACGTCCCAGGAAACAATCTGCCAGAAAGGCTTGCAGTACGTCAAAGTGGGATGAATTTGGCGAAGACTACTAATAACAACCGCCAGGAAGTTTCAGCTCGCGGGTGTGTTCCTTTTGCTTACCGAATACGTCAAGAGAGACCAACCCATCACCATTGCCCAGGAACTCAGTGTTTTACAAAGCGGATTGATATTTTCCCTGCATATTGATGAACCATCGGTATCTAACATTCAAGAAGCTGACTTCCGCGAGTGGGCAGAGGCCGAAACTATTGGACGTATTGAGACCTTTGGATTGTGCACGGTGTTGATTCAAAGCTTTCTCTTCCCGTCCTTACCTTCTATGCTCGGAAACGGCCGCCATTTTCGGTTTCCTTGTTTGCCAAGCACTTGGGAAATAGACTCCCCCGAGGAGTTTGCTACAAATCACAGCACCGCGTTTCTGAAAGGGGATCAACCTCATCTTGTTTTTGAGAGACTCCTTGAGGGAACGATGCCTCAGTTGACTGATATTACACCCCCGAAACTCTACGTACTTTCTGCGCTTCTCGCCCAGCGCGTGCTTTTTCTGACAGAGATGTCATTTCTACCTCCTTCTGGGGATCAAGAAAGCATGGAATACAGACATATCGAGTAAGTTAGGGCATATTGGGACTCGCCCACGGTTCATGTGTCCCTCTACATTCACACTTTGTGATATACACTGGTTCTAATAGGCATGTGTGCAGAAACGCAGCTGATCGATGTCTTGAGGTTATACAAACATTCGAAAGCCAACGAACTGGGATCATATCCAGAGCCGAAGAGGGCCTGATCCATGACACCAAATGTCTGATACGAATGGTCTACGTCCGCCTGGTTCTCAACCTTAGCACTGGCATGAAGATGTTGCACACGAAAGACGCGGAAAAAATAGCCATGGCGCTAAAGAGATGTATCGGGCCTTCAAGATCGCCAACGGAGAGTATTTTACGTATCATAAACCATTGCCTCGGGGTCTTAGAGCTACCAGCGACATCAGGGGTTGCGCTATTTGTCCGCGTAGAAGTAAGTTGTTGGGGCCTAGAGAGTCTCCTATCCAGCTTCGAATGCGTGGTGCTGTTGAGTAAGTGGATTTACGAGTTTGGTACTGGTTACCCGCCGAGTAAAGGTATGTCTGATTCCATGTTGTGAGGGGATCCAGCGTAGCACGGCTAACCGACCCAAAGGCGAGCTTGAGATTCTTCGACGAATTTGGGATCTCACAAAGATCGCTTGGTCCTCGATTGAAGATGGTGATGACTTGGCTCAAAATCCCAGTATGAAGGATCTTGCCGTCTCCAACTTAAAAGTTTGGGCTCGTATCTTCAACTCTACCAGCAACAGACCATTCACTCGGCTACTGGGGGAGAGCCTGGACGGATATGCACATCTCTTGGAGGATAGCTCTCTATGACATCAATTTCTGTGTGACCTGTCTCCGTGCTCATCAAGTCTCTGAATATTAAAGCTTTACGACGATTGGACCAGCCTTAAGGGCTTTCGCGTTTTTGTAGAACTTTCCTTCACACATATAGTTTTCCACTATGTTCGGCCGGCCAGGCTTCCCTGCTCGAGGCAGCTGATTCAAAAATCCCCAATGGCAGGCCTCTTTGTATCCCTTCTCCTTCCACCCGTTAATCTCATTATTCGGATTTATATTCATAGTTGGGAGTGTTTCTGCCACAGCTGGATCGTGAGCAATGCAGACCATGATGTTAGGCTGAGCGTCGAATTCAACAAGCTTTTGGACCGTATTATACGCGAGACCTGGGTCGTCGTAGATGCTGCTAGGTCCGGCGGCTGGGCGGTAAAACGGTTCTTGTCTTCCTCTCTCCTCTCCCTTGGGATGGATAGAGGTAAAGGTTGCAGCGGCACACGGGCAGGTGAAGTAATTATCAAGCCGAGCTGTGCTTGCGATGGAGTTAGGCAGGGGGATGTGTGTCGAAGGCCGAAATACACCAGGGAAATGACATATGTCTCCCCCCATGAAGACAAAATCCATGCTACTAGTGCGAGCTAACGCGCTGATATGACCAACTGAGTGCTGAACCGGGATGTCAGTAGGCATCATTGAGAATACGGGAGGGGTGTATACTCCAGGTGTGTCCAAAATGTAGAAGCTACCGTCACCCCAAAAGTCGTACGCTCTAAACCCGCCGATGGTGCGGTTGTCATCGAAGTGCAGTTCCCAAAATGGACGTCCGCTTGAAGGGTTTAAAATATGGTGAGCAACTAGAATCATTCCGAGGACAGGGCATACGTACACAAAGTCTTCCTCCAGCATCTCGGAGCTGGGATTACTTGGGTACGCGGGTAGGTGGGTTGCAGTAAAATCCGGCCCAACAACAATTCCAACGTTCGATGGGAATCGAGTTGGATCACCTGTCTGTGAATGCATTGGTGCTATCAGCTTGTATGCTGCGGAGAAAATATTAAGATGAGGTTGCACCTACATGATCCCAATGATGGTGGCTCCAGATAACCCAATCTTGATTTTCAAGGTGTTAGCTACTCTCCAACGAGGGCTGGGTCGTCCGAGGGAAGGGAATAGCAACCAATTTCTCCTGCATTGACATGCGACTTCGAGAGCACGTCTGGTACATCCCAATCCACATGCAGGCCAGGTGTGGATATCTCTAATATTCTCAAGGCCGCCGGAGGGAGGTCTTTGAACCCCTTTCGGACACCGCAATCAAACAAAACCTTTCTTCCCGTCCTCAGATTTTCGACAAGCCAACAAACGTTGGGAAGATTCAGGAACTCATGACCCGGGATCGCCGGCTCAAGTAACGTGTCCGATTTGCAGAGGAGTCTAGAACCTGTGTCGATGACCTGCAACCGCACAGTAGTGTTGCCAGGCGGCAAGTCAAACGTGTCCGCGGGCATGACGGGCGGATTCTTTCAAGTTGAGAAGGTGAGAGTTAAGACCGCAGAGTCGAAAAGGGCAATTTGTGAGACGAGCAAGAGAGCTACAATTATCCTCATGGTTAATTTATGCAACCCATGATCCATTAGCGACCCCAAATAGACCACTGACCGATGAACTGACAGAGCAAAGCGAAGCGGTGCCAAGACTCGGGAATAGTGTGGGTCACTTGGATCCGTCCGTCCACATACGGGATCGGGGCGGAAAGAGTGGGTGTGTTGGAGAATCGAATCCCGAGTTGGAGAGTCAAATCCCGAGCTGGAGTCTCCAAATAACCCGAAAACTTAACGCATTATTCACCGTATATAGGATGCCCGCCTTGCACACCTAAGCTCAATTTTATTCTTGTTGTATCTCGTGCAAAAAGCAATTCTGATCGGTACCGTAAAGTAAACCTTCAACTACGTCGTCGGTAGGTTATTTTCTTATCATTTCCATCTTATCGCAGTGGGTTAGCTGATCGATGTTCCTCAGAAACACATCTCCTCCGTTCAAAATGTCTAGCCTGCAGTACTACAACGAGACTGGCGCTGGCCAGAAGCACAGCGATCTCTGCCACTACTCCCAAGCGGTTGTGCTGGGGAATATTGTCAAGTGCTCTGGTCAGGGCGGCTGGGACAACACCGGAAAGCTTGACGCCAACGACGTCAAGGGCCAGGTAGATCTCGCATTCGAGAATGTGGATCGTGTTCTCCAAACCGTCGGCCTTCGAGGGTGGGAGGATGTGTATTCAATCAGGACTTATCACGTTGATATCGGTGCCTCATACGATCACACGGTCGAAAGGTTGAAGAGTCGGATCCCCGGTCATCGGCCCATCTGGACAGCTATCGCCGTGCCCCGCCTAGCATTCCCGCAAATGCAAATCGAGATCGAGGTTGAGGCTACCAAGTCGACGTGACTAGCACAGAGGGTTCTAGTGTATAAACTTTAGTCTCAGCATGGTTAACTAATACATTGGCTCCCCTTTGTAATGTCACATTAAAGCTTTAGAAGCATTGTAATGCCTCATGGAGTCATGCTGCATGCTGAGCCCTAACTACTAACTACGCTCACATTTGTGGAAATAATCTTCACGGGATATTGGTGGGTTGCGCACACCGATATATCGGCGGCAGTGCGTCGCTTCTTGCTGGTCCAATCAAAGCGGCATATTCCACATTCTTCGAGCTCAAGAAAGATGGTCACTTGAATTTGTTATCACCATTCTGATTTTTATCATATAACAAAGCTAGTTAAATTCTAATAACTTCTGTTGGATCGCGTACGGCAAATTCGATCACAACGATAGGGATCAATACGATGTGGACCCCAAAGATGATGATGTTATTGATCAGGGATGCCTCCGGCCCCCTCTTTTCTTAAGAGGGGTTTTGTAGTCATCTGACTAAAGCTAGGATATCTGTGTATCAGAGGTTTATGCAAATTCGGGTATAATGTCGTCACCCGAGGGGTCAATCCAACAACTTCTATAAGCCTTTCAATATTTATGACTTGTTAACCACGTGTTCAAAGGGGAATGGATTCTCAAACAGCCCTACAACAAGGTTTCTCGATTGTCTATCTAGACTATTCACTATAACGCCACTGCAGGTTACTCTGTGGGTATTGAGCTACCCTACTACTTGCTGCCAACGTACTGCTTAGTTCGCCAAACAAGGTAAAGATAATCACCGCCGCGGCCGCGGTTGATGTCTTCAGACTTGTGATCCCATCCACTAGGAGGGTGGTCCTGAGAATCACCCGATCTCCAAAGAGCAACATCGGTAATATAGCTGAAGAGCGTAATTAGCCTCAAGAAAATATCAACTAGTCAAATGATACTCACTGGCTGGCATTCATATCGTTGGACCACTGCAAGTAGCGGTAGTCTCCACCGGCGCCTTTGGCAAGATCATCCTCACGGTTGTCAATTCCATCGGATCGGACATCGGTCCAGATGTTATTGACCATCATGCGAGGGCTAGGGGCTCGGTGTACGGTAAGCCAGACATATCTGAGAGCTGCAGTTAATATCTTCCTTCACACTTTCACTTTCAAACGTATTGTACTTACTTGCCGCCGTAGCCCTTGTTGATATCAGCGGACTGGCCGTTGATCTCATTAATACTGCCTGAGGGCTTGTCATCGTCGAAGGAAGTCTGTACTGTTAGTTTGACACATGAACGGTTCGGGCAAAACTGAATAAGTACCTCAAACCAGGAGAAGAACTCTCCAGGTGAGCGACTGGAGTTGGGAGGGTCGCTGCGGGAAGACTCAGATGGCATGGTGAGAGAAGTTGAATGTGGGTTTGGGAAGAGTGTAGTAGTTGCTGTGTGTTGTAAAGATGATGTGAAAGTGTGAGTTGATTGTTGGAAAGTTGTAGAGATTGGCAGTGTTTAAATATCTGTCACTCGAGACGTCTAAGCAAGCGGGAGCTTTTAGTGCTAAACAATACAACTGCTGATGGCTGGCTCAAGTGTCGATGCTAGGACTTGAGAAACATACTAGTCTCAGCCATTGCACGACGGCTGATGTAAGGAGTTAGTTCACTGAGAAGCCGCGGGTGAAAAGATAGCGCGCTGATGATGGATCCAGGTCCGAGTGTCAACGGAAGCACCGCTGGGAGCTGTTAGGGCCTCGAACAATGAGCCATTGACGGGCTGGCCCGTGGCGTGGCGGTATAAAACTAATGGGCTGGGTGGTGATCTACCCGCTGAACTAGTTTGCGCTACCATAACACTGGTACGGAATTAGCTAGAACTAGTTGAAACGCCCTTGCGTTGCAGTCGTGGATCATCAACTATTGTGGCTGGCTATACGGCCAAGTTGGGCTGGGGGATGGCAGACCAGCGGCTAGGTGTTTCAACTACTTGAGTAACAGTCTAGACTCGCAACTAAAACATTCTACATTAAGCCACCGCTTGCTCCGACCAGCTGAAGAACCACAAGACACTCATATCCAAGGCCGTACTTGACCAACCTTGAACTATTGCAATACAATGCATGAACTATTTGCACATGGCTGAGACAAGGCCTCAGCGTGGCGAAGCTCGTGACCTGTGTGGAAACCAGTTGCGGCGGTCTAGACGTGCTCTAAAGCCCCGTACCTATCGCGCGGGTGTACCATGCCGATAGCATCTGGCTTGGCCAAGAGTCTATCAGCTCTCTCAGCATGGAACCTCCCGCGCTTGACAGACCTCATTGGGAAGTATGAGTAGTCTTTGACTGACCGGTGCGAATTAAGTCATCGTCACATAGGCGTAGTCTGCTAGCCTAACACATATTATCTGTTCAGCTTTCACTTAGTTGAATCGATAGTTTCCAGCAAGCTAATAGCTGATGGCCGCGCAAGCTTCAGTTCTCAACGAAGTATGGTCCATGGTCGCAATGTATCAATATTCCCCTGTGACGCGAGCCCCCAGCGCACTAACATACTGCTCGGGGCAACCGGTTGCGTACCATGCCAATAGCGTGGCGCTTTAATTAACGGGGAAAAGTGCATATCGTAACAGTCCGTGACTTTCACTATTAACTAGACCAAGTGAAGCGATTGAGCGTTTATTAGTCCATATTGAACAACCCCTGCGGGGTGTAGTGCATGCACACTACTGCATTTCTGGTAAAGTTGACCTCTTTCGTGAGAAGTATCTGTATTGGTGAGGCCGAGACCAGCCGCTAGCTCCATTTTTTGGGTCAACTATTGAAAAGACAGCTCGCCACCACGATTCATTTTGGGAATGCCATGCCATTTTCGTCTTCAGGTGCGTTCCAAGTTGCATTGGAGCGAACGACTTACCCAGCTACATATAATCTATAAAATGCAGCTATTTCAAGATGGAAAACACACCACTGGGGTCAACCTATCCAGCAATCACCCATGCCAGATCATTGGTGATTTGGCCTGAACAGGCTCACTCTCCAGGCCTCGGTTGAGCCGACCCTGCTGTCAAACCCGAGTCACGGATATAACGAGCTCACGACGACACCGTTTACTACCCCTAAATTTGTGTTCAGTACATACGCTTCAACCATTGCAGTTCGTTCTCGAGTATCTCCTCAAGCTTCTTCCTAGCACACACTAGCAGCAACCATGTCCTTCTCTGCCGCAATCAATCTCTCCAGCCGCGTCGGAAACCTCGGCGTTTTAGGGCCTTCATCTCCTGCCCCAGTCTTCTACCGTGGCAAACTCTACGTCTTCTACCTGGGCTGTGGTAACGATGGTATTTTCTATACGATAATGGCCAAAGACGGCAACTGGACCAGCATCGCGTGCTTGAATGATGCCGTCTCCAACATCTCTGTTGCTCGCGCCACGTCTCCCGTCGGAGTGGTTTTCAACGATAAGCTCTATCTCTTCTATAATGGAAGCGGAAACGACGGTACCTGGTGCACTGTCTACGATGGAAACACATGGTCAGCAATTTTCTCAGTCAATGGGAAGGTTGGCGGCATGGGCTTTCTCCCTGAAACCTCCCCAAGTGCCGCCGTCTTCGGAAACAAACTATATTTGTTCTGGAACGGCAGAGGAGATGACGGCATCTTCTACTGTTGGTTTGACGGCAACACCTGGTCAGGCCAAGCGCGTGTTGGGCTGAATCACGCGGTATACCAAGGCACCAGTCCCTTTGCCGTTGCCTTCAACCAGTCCCTCTACCTCTTCTGGAACGGCCGCTCCTTCGACAGGACATGGTATTCTGTTTTTGATGGTATAGGTTGGACCGAACAGAGGTCTGTATCGGGGGCGATGGGAGGGATGTCCTTCCTCCCTGGGACCAGCCCCAACGCTCTCGCGTTAAGAGATAATGTCCTCCGATTGTTCTGGATTGGTTTGGGTGGAGGTATGCAGGGTTTGCGGTACTCGGACTTCAACACGCAGAGCTGGACCGGTCAGCAGAACATGGGGCGGGATATTGGAGGCCAGGTAGTGAGCTCAAGTCCTGCCACAGTCTTGTTCAACAAGTTCTGGACCGGCCAGCAGAGCAAGCCGCAAAGTGGCGGCCGCATGGAGGGCGTGAGAGATGGCGGCGCAGGAAAGACGCCATACGTCTTCTGGAAGGGACAAGGACTGGACCTTTGGTTTTCCCATGGAAATTGATCCAACAAGGAGAAGATGAGCGAAGGGGGGAAGAGAGCTAGTGAGGAGGGTTTTAGAGGGGAGTGATGAGAAATTTGACATGATTGTAAAGATTCGGCTATACTTGTATTCGTCTACTCCTTATTGTGAATCGTTCACACACGAGGAATTGCCATGTTGGAGGTCTGGAGAAGTTTACCTCTGAGGGAAACGAGCATTTTGTGATGAGAGGCTGTAGAGAATTAATTATATCGATATTAGAATGAATGGACAAGTCAGAACATCTAACCATATTGTCCGTAGGTTTAAATCTTTAGATATTGCCTTCCACATAAGTACTTCAAATATCTCACCACCATCGTGAGTACTCCAGTTAAATTGTTCTAGCTTTGAGTAAGCCCCTAAAACCATTGTCCTCTCTACAAACACGTTGACGCCTAGTTTATCTGATTCCACCGCTGCATCAATCCCCAAGTCACCTATGTCTCTTGCATCTCCGTCCTGCTAGTTATTACCAGGTACATCTAGACTAATTACCAGGAGGTTGAGCGGTTGCTGTGTATCGAATGAGCAGGTACATGTTCTCAACCGCCGCAAACTTGGACTCTTCGCCCTCGCTCGTTCGCTTAATCCGAAGGCGCCAGTTCTTCAGGTCAGCGTCGATATCCGGAATCTCGCGCACATTCCACTTCTTGTCACTGCTGGCGCAGTCCGTGAAAGCATTTTCACTTGCCTGGCCCCAGAGCAGGTCGACACTAAACGTGGCCGCTTCTATTGGGCCGCAGCGCGACACAAGGGTGACAGACTTCACCTTGACCGCATAGCTGATGGCCCAGTAAGGCAGCATCACGCTCATGTCGCCCAGCTCCATGGTTGGATCCGTCTTTTGCTCGGCCTGTACCTGCGCCTGAGTCCAGGCATTGGAGAAATCACTTGCCAAGTCAACTGTGGCAAACAGCCCGTCGCCTTCGCCGACGCCGTCAGCAGCAGCCATGAGGCTCGTGACGGCATCCGCCGCCGACGCACGTAGCTGAGCACCGCCCTGGCGGGACGTGTACTTGAGGTGCAGGACCACATCGCTGATGCTATCGTAGGGGAACTGGCGGACGTGCTGAGGCAGCTCCAGCTTCCACGTGCTGATGACGCCTGCATTCTCGAACGGCAGGTATCGTTCGCGATTGAAGTTGAGCTCAAAGACGCCGCTGTCGGCGCTGCGCTGGCTAAGAGCAATGGAGCTGACGGGGATACGATCTGTGCGGAAGCGGTCGTCGTTCTGCTTGCGTACGTAGTCCCCCTTGGATGCCAGCGGACTCACGCGGTAGCTGTGCTCCAGGAGGCTCAGGGTGCTGTTGAGGCTGGTGTAAGGACCCGTCACACACGGCACGCTGACAGCCACAGTTGCGATGCGTCGGAAGTAGTGTCCGGGGAAGTCGAGGTCGAAGAGAGACTCGGGCAGAGAGAAGACGGCGACGCCCGTCATCCGCAGGTTCATCAGCGCGAGCGGACTGACCTGGCGCAAGGAGATGTTCTTGGTAATCTCAAAGTCTGACGGCGAGCTGTCCATGTATGCGGCCTCCATACGGCGAAGGTCGAGCAGCAGGCTCTGGGCGCCGAGGAGGCCATCGTGGCCGTTGTTCCAGTACCCGCGACTGCTGACGAACTGCGGCGTCGAACTCTTCTGCGGCCCTCGCTCAAACTGAAAGGCCTTCTCGGCCTTACGCGCCAGGTCCATGGTGATGCCGTACGCGTCGAAGCACAGCGCGCGAGTTGCGTTCTCCATCCAGGTGTAGAGGGCCTCGTTGGTGTACTTGGACTTGTACCACGCCTCTGTCGCCGCCGACTGCTTGATGCTCTCCTGCTGCGCCTTGATGTCGGCCTCGGAGATGCGGACACGCACCCGCGCGGTGTCAATCTGCTTGTCCACCTGCTTGATATCGCGTCCGGCCGTGTTCGCTTGGGCGCGTCTGTCTTGCAGCTGCTTGATCAGAGTCCCGCGACGGGCTGCCCGGCTTCCCTCCATCTCACACATTTGAGCCTTGATCTTCATGACTGTGGACATGCCTTCCATGCACTTGGCGACATTCTCTGCATCAATCTTCAGCGAGACACCAACACCCATCGGCTGCGTCTGTGTCATGAGGTTAGGCAGCGCCAACAGCGTCGATGCCGTCGTGTCCATGATTGTTGCGGCGAATGACAGACCTGCCGCCTCGTTTGACTTGTCAAACTCAAGCTTCTCTTCCTTGGACATGCGCAGATCATCCTTAGACGGCTTGGTGATGGCCTGTTCGATATCTGTCCAGTTGGCGTCTTTGCCCGGGATAAGTTCACCTGGGTCCTCGCCAATCAAGCGCAGGTAATAGGTGAGGCGGCTCTCGTGGCTCTGGCGCAGATCCTCGAGCGCGACAATGGTCTTCTCGGCCTCGTCCTTTTGGAGAAGCTTCTGCTCGCGGTACAAGGCCTGCATCACCGACTCCTGCTGGTTCTTCAACTGAGCGAGCGTTTCCGTATCCCGCTTCTCCTTGGCAGACAGGAACATGTCGGTCAGGCTACTCAGCTGGTTTGCCATTTCGGTGGCTTTCTGGATCAGATACACGAAGCGGTAGTTGGGGAGAGGACAGTCTAGTTCGCTTGCAACGGCTGCTACACCTGTGCCACCGGCAGCTGCGGCATTCACGAGCATGCCCGGGTCGATGGGCGGGTCAAACAGCGGGAGTCGAAGTGCCATGCCGTTGATGTCCTGACAATTACGCAGCTTGCCAAGGCGGTCGTCGACGAGATCCCAGAGCGCCGTGAGCTGCGGGTTTGTCGGGACGCAGAAATAAGTCGTCGCTAGGAAGCCGAGGAGACCCTTCTTAGCCGTGGAAGGATCTGGCTGCTTCTTGTCGCCCGCCTGGCCGTGCTGCAGACAGGAGTATGGAAACTCCAGCTCCATGTCAATGGCCGCGTTGGCGAAACGGTCAAGCTTGTTGCCGCCCTCGATCAGCCCGTTAAAGGTCCGCGGCGTACGCTTGCCGATGCTCTTAATCTTGGCTGGGCGCGGGCCTAGAACGTGCGCAGCCTCGATGTAGCGCTGGATAGCCATGGGAATCGTTTCCATGCTGGCCTGTCGGAAGTAGGCGTCGCCGGCAGCGACGAGAATCTCGACGTATTTCTGCGCTACACGTCGCATGTACGCCGCCGGCCGGCCACGTGCGATGCTGTAGGCGTTGAATGGGTCTCGCTTCCACTCAGCAATGGCGACGTCGGTGTACGAGAGCTTCGTTTCCTTGCGTGCGAGCCCTGTAAGGAGTGAGCGAACCGACTGGCCCT
The DNA here is from genome assembly GCA_013756995.1 of Neonectria neomacrospora. Lineage (NCBI taxonomy): Eukaryota > Fungi > Ascomycota > Sordariomycetes > Hypocreales > Nectriaceae > Neonectria > Neonectria neomacrospora. The sequence continues at coordinate 47,363 of JABSTB010000686.1, read as the reverse complement.
TGGTAGCTTTGGCGTCTCGGAAGGGCGGGAAGGACCAGCAATCGGTCGGCTTGTCGGGGTTCTTGGTTGGATCGAAGAGAAGGTGGGCTACACGAAGGGCAAGATCAAACTGTTGCCGCGCCAGCAAGCGTTCCATGAGCAGCGATATCGCATGTACGCCGAGTTCCCAGTTGTACACCGAGTAAGCGTCAAATAGCTCATGGTAGAGCGTGTCTGCATAGAGTCCGAAGGCGTCCGAGTCGTCGGCCCGGCCGCTGATGGTGTCGTAGATGCCACCCACCGATGATCCCCTCACCGCCGCCTCCAGCAGAGCATTGGAGAAGGTGTGGTGGAAGGGGAACACGTCGACCGAGGCAAGGGTTTCCGTCCCTCCACTGGCGAGTGCCTGCGTGCGTGGCCGGGCAAAGTATGTCTGGGCGCCACTCGATGCCTTTTTGACATCCACCAATAGTCCCACAGGACGGGACATTTGCGTGTCGTCAAACGTGAGTGTCCAGCTCAGATCCCGGGGATCATTGCCATCCTCAGGAGTATCGACGAGCAGCGGCTGCTCCATAGACGCCTCCTTCTTGTCAGAGCCAGTCGCTGCTCTTTGGTACTTGAGCCCATACGATGGCAGCTTCTGATCCGGGGTTTTTCGGTCTGTGGTGGTCCAATCCAGCTTAGAGAAGCGTGTCGGCAGCGTGGTCGGCAAGAGAGTCTTATCGAAGACAGGCGTCAACGTTAACTTGGTGCTCCGGTACAGCTCAGTGCCGCGCATCTCAAACTGGCCTAGATGGCGAGCAACGTTGACCATCTCTGTGGCGTTGGCCTCGGCCTTCATCTTACACCAGCTTTCAACATCAATGACGAGAACGCCGTCAACGCCCGTGGCGAAATTTGCCGTCTGGTCCGTTTTCGTATCCGTCGGCGACCGGGCCCGGACACGGAAGCGAAAGGCCGAGATTGCCGGCAGCGGCTCCGTCGCCGTTTCCTCCACGGCCAATGAATCCGGCGACACGACACGGGGCGACCATTGGCCGTCTCGCAGCTCTGTCCATGCCATCTTAATCTCCCAATAGTTGGTGGTCGGTTTTGCCTGGTGGAGCGGCAGCTTCGCCATGCTCGTAATGGTCTCAGTGCCGAATGTATTCGATGGCTTTGACTTGAGTGAAATCTCGGGAACAAACAGCATTAATCGACCGCGTATCAACGTGGGTATCATATAGGCACCCGGTTTTGGCTGCGCCTCTCCGTTGCTGTCGACGGCCTGCGGTGGCGCGCCGATGTCGATGCTCATCCAGGGGTGCCAGTAGGGGAGTAGTTCGAGTTTACCAAAAGGCTCGAGTTCAAGGCGCCGGTAGAAGTACTGATGCGGCTCTGTCCGAGTGCGGGCGAAGAAATGAAAGCGAGCACGATCTTCCTCGCCCTTGTCCCAGAGGTAGGCCTGGACATCCAGGTGGGCGATGGGCTGCACGGCGTAGACGTAGGACTTGATAGCCTTGGAGATGAATTCTTCAGTCAGGTCCCCTTGCAGAATGGCCGCTTCGAGTGCTTTGAACGGCTCCGTCTTGGTGTCCCGCAAAGTCGGATCGATCCAGTTCTCGGGGAACAGGAACACGCGTCGATTGGCTTCCCAGAGAGTGAAGCGTCCGATGGTGTCCCACCGTGGCTTCAGGTCCCTCACCGCGGCTGCAGACACGCCGTATTTGTCCTCGATTCCAAGGAAGCATCTCTGTACGAACAGCTGAATTGTTGAGATGGCCTGACGGATACGTGACGTTTGCATCTCGGCACCCATCTTGACGTCGATGAGGAAGTAGTCGTACAGGTCATCAGCTGAAGTGAGCCGTAGGTCTTTTATATCCTCATCCTTGAGAAGGTAGTTGATCAGGGCTGTGCGGCGTCGCTCCTTTAGTTGATTCATGCCAGTCTGCGCACCACCGAGCGCCTTCGCCGCCCCTCCGGCGTTGCGGGCCTCGAGCGTCTTGCGAAGCGCTGCTGCGAAAGCGAAGGCTTGGTCCGCATTTCCAATATTGTTGACCCAGCCAAAGACATCGTTGATCTGCGCATCCGCAATATCAAGCTTGGTGCATATGGTGAGGATACGCTGTATCTTGAGGAGCTCGTCGGCGCTGCGCGCGGCGGCCTTGGCCTCGGCGTCAGAGGTCTTGGGATATCTAGCAGCGAATATCTTTGACAGTGTGGCGGTCGGCCATCCCGTGGCGTTGGCAATCATCTCGACCGGGCTACTGCCATTGGTAGAGGAATCAGAATCAAGCCCAAGGAGACTGAGGAGAGCATCCCGCCGCGCTGGTGAGAGCGGTGCCCGGAGCTTTTTGTAATGGGCCAGTGTCGTCAGCAGGCTGAAGGAGACGGTCTTGTCGAATCCAGCTTCCGGCGCGAGCACACGGAGCTCCTTCAGGGTTATGCCAAAATGAGTGACGATGCTTTCTATGCACCGGACGTCGCGAACAAGTGCGGCGATGTCTGTTTCAAATGGAGCATCCGTCAGCGTGTCGAGAGACACCGTATTCGAGAAGGCTGTCAGGGTGACGACGGTTCGGCCCAGGACATTGTTCGATCCCTCAGATAGGAGAGACCGGATGGCAACCACGTCTAGGCCGGGGGACGCCTGCTGCACCGTGTTGATGACCAGAGCTTCAATCTGCTGCTGCCGAATGTGGCGGCGGGCAGCGCGTAGGAACGCCGTGCGTCGATCATCGGTGTTTGAGGATTTCAGCTCAGCGACGACTGCAGGCGTCGTGTCGCCCACGAGAAGGCCGATATCAGAACCCATCTTTTCCGCTTCTTTTATCAAGTCGGCAATCTGCAGCTCCCACGCCTCTTCTTTCGTCTTGTCTGTTTCCAGTTCTACCATCAGGGACTCCACGTCTTCGTCAGGCAAACCCTGCAGCGAAATCTTGGTTGTATCATCGTTGCGAACAATGGAGAAGAACTCCCGTAACGAGTCGGAAACTCGCCGCACTGTCGTTTGCGAACTTTTAATTGTAACACTGACAACTCGTTTGCCTAGGCCCGATGATCAGTCATTAATAAAGTAACAGCTCTCTCTCGACTTACCTTCGATATACTCGATCACTTCGGCAGACCGATCCTTATCAATGGCCGCCGCCGCAGCAGCCACTTCGGCTTCCGTATACGCGTTGCCGGCTTCAACCTCGGGCCATTGAGAAAGCACGCTCTGAAGACCAGCAAAGAGCGTCTGCGTCAGCTGTCGTGGCTCGTTTGAAGTCTGAATCTGATCAAGACGAAGGAGCTTGAGGAGCAACTCCATGCTCAAGCCATCATCCTGAAGCGATTTCCACTGTTTTAGGCTGGCTAGTACATAACCGGGGCTTGGAAGAGCAGTGCGAGTGTCGAAGTCAAACAACGCCGCGAGCGAGTCATATTGGCTGATGTCTACGGCAAATATGTTCGCCAGCGTTTGTGTGCGATAGATGGCGGACAGGCTCTCTAGCGTCAATGGACTCGAGGTGGTCAGGCCGCAGGACTGTAAGACAGTCTGCAGGTTTGTAGCAGAAATCTGCAACGCCGTGGCGACTGCGGAAAGCTTGCTCGAGATAGCTGCGCCCTTGCTCAGATTGAATGCATCATCCACTGGCCTAAGCCTGCTGCGACGGCAGAGACGGGCGTATAATGACTCCGGTCCGTTTCGGTCCATGGTGCCAAATAACGGACACATCTCTTGGACGGGGACACCGCTCACGTCACTCAGCTGTACAAGTTCAGCCAGGCCCTGCACAATCTCGACATCAATTCCTGTGAAGTCACCGGGCTTGGTCTGGCTGAGAGCATAAAGCGCCGCGTCCAAGGTGCGAGTGTCCCAACCAATCCGATGTCGCAGCCGGATGAAGCTCTGTAAATCATCGCAAATGGCTTCGTTCAGAGCACCATCTGCGCTGACCGAGACTGAGGCTCGTAGACGTAGCGTTTCTAGATCCTGGGTGATGGAGGAGCAGCCATCATGCGACGTGATGATGGCGCGCGCCTGCATGAAACTGGTCTGCAGAACCTCAACGAGCTCGTCGTATTGGAGGCCGCAGCGCTTCAGGAGCTCATCTTTGATGAATGTGAGGCCGCCAGATGACATATCCAGCATATCATCGGCGCTGTCGTAGTCCCAATATTCCGCACAACCGTCGTAACGAATCGCAGCCCGATAGCCCTCCATGTCCATGGTGCTTTGTCCGGGCATACTTGCTCTGAGGAGGCTGACAGGGACGAAACGCTCGTGTGTGATGCAGGTGTAGTCGGCTTCCTCCAGCCCCAACATCTGCGTTGATCGCACCCTCCGCAGGGACTCCTCGGCGGCTCTAAGAAGGTCTGGTGAACAATGCTCTACCGCAGCCAGAAGACGCGGTGCTGACATGAAGTCGGCAAAAAGATCTTGTGGAGCAACACCCAGCGAGGCGAGTACTGTCTTTACAAAATCAAGGCCGTAGTTGTAGGGGAAATGGTGGAGTGGTGCAACGGTAGGCTGAATGAGTTTGCGGTAGACAGTCGTCTGGATGTTGGATGGCTCGACTAACGACGCATCGCCAGTCTGAGCATCGGCACATAGCTTCTTCAGCTCGGTCGAAGACCCGGGTCCCAGTGCCTTTGGATTCCTCTTTACTAGGTACTGTTCCATAACCTCGTTGGCCAGGTCGAGGTAAGGGATCGTAGTGTTGGTGTTGTCACACGTGAGCTGCAACCACAGAAGATCGCCGCGGCGCTCCTGTAGCTTCCCAAGGAGACTTGTATTGGTGGCAGCCGAGATGACATGACTCCGCAGAGTGTCTAGAAGATCGACAAGATAAGCTGCCGGGCTAAGGACTGACTCGCAATTGTCGCAACCCAGGTCATCGGCAGACCCAAAGAGTGTGGAGAAGTTGATTCCATCTTTGTCATCGTCATCATCATCATCCGTAGCTCCGCCTTGGTCCTCGGCGTGTTCGGCTCGCACAGCAGGAAACAGACTCTCGCTCTTGGACTTCAGCACCTCGACCCAGGTCTGCTCGTTGCGTGTTGTGATGGTGAAAGCATTGTCGTGTATCTGGACGGCACCATCGTGCGGGATCTGGTTGGCCACACGCTTGGCGAGTGCCTCGGCGTCCAGCATCGAGATGGCCCGAGCCGACACCAGTCCAGCCGCCATAAGAGGACCTATGTGACGCGGGTTCACCACCACAGCCTGTAAACGCTGAATAGCCTGGATCGTTTCAACAGCGGTTTGAAACGCCTCGGTGCTGGCCGGTGTGGAAGGCAATTCTGACAATGGAGTTTGTTGTGATGGTGATGTTGACGGTGCAATCTCAACCAACCGCCGCAGAGGCTTGGCCGACAGATCGACTCTCTGGTGCACCGCAGCACGGAGAATCCTCTCGGCCTCGGCCTTGGCTTGAGGCGCCACGGGAATGTCTCCCGATACGACAAGACTGCAGAGGACGGCTGTAGGCTCCAGCCGGAAGAGCTCACGCTCCCACTTGCTCTGATCGAGGCCGGCAATGCTCTGGCCCTGAAGGCGTGTCGGATCAAAATAGTCCAGTGCAATGTCGGCCAGCGACTTGGAACGGAAGCCCGCTCCGATAGCGCGGACTATGTCGACATTGCCGCCGCCGATGTCCACAATAGTGTCTACCACTCTCAAGACCGAATGAGTATTTGGGTCCTTGAGCAGACTGGACTTGGTTGTGCGTAGGGAAGTGATGGTATTTTTCAGGGACTTGGTCTGTTGTGCCGTTGTCACGGCCACATTGGCATCGTCACCTTCACCTAGGATTGCCGTGAACAGCTTGCCCAGTGCATCGGCATTCGTCTGTGCAGTCATGGTCGAGGACGATTGCGGTGAAGATTATTCTTGTGACAATGCCAAGTAATGGTGAGAAGGAAAGAAGCACAAGAGGGCCAAGTAGATAGAAAATGTCCCTGGAAATACAGAACACCAAGTCTCGACACGAGCAGCCTTATCTTTTCTTACAATGGAACTTTATCGTCCTTGTCCTTTACCGGATGACCCAGAGGTCGACCAGACTGGCAGCCGGAAGCTCCATGCTCCTTCATGCTAAACTAGACCTATTGTCCAACTATTAGCCATCTGCATATGTGCCGTGACAACTCAGGAAATTCACCCGTCACGCAGTGGAGGATCCCGTCTCAATAGTCAGTGCCCCCTACCGCTGGTTGGGGTCAGCCCGCCACAATGAGTACTAAGATGTAGTTAGGTACTCTGGAGTCTAAAGAAAGTTAGTACATATACACACCATGTCAAGAAACAAGAATGGGCTAACCAAAGCGGTCAACATGCTGCAATAGTCACCTTGCGAGGCGGTTCTTTGGGAGGGACCCAGCTGGAAATCAATAGCTTGCAGCGGAGGCCCAATAGCACGGCTAGGTTGCGGCTGAAATTTAGACTTGGCTGGGCGGTTGAGGTCGAGAAGCCAGAACTCATAGCACGCACTGTCAAATGGGTATAGTATCGCCCGCCACACTGCAAGGGCGCGACTGAATACAGCTTTTCGAAGTCGCCTACAACATATGCACCCCGCGGCTCATCGCCTAACTCGGGTTTAACGCGCAGTTCATGAACTGCACCCCGGGGAGACCTGGAGGGGTCGGCAACCAATGGCCGAAGAAACAATAGTTCATGCAACTGAGTGGAGACGGAATTAAATCCATGGACTTACTCAACGTCGCATGAGCCCAAGGAACTTGCACCCCTCGGAGTCTGGTTAGCAAAGGGCACACTCCAGGGGCCTCGTTATCAACCGACGCTCCTGTGAGACTGAGGTCTCGAGAGGTTTCTTTGGCTTGGTCTAGACGTCAACATGCTCGGCTAGACCGCCCGTTCCGCCAACACCACCAGTATTGGGATGGAAGCAATTGACAATGGCAATCAGCACACGAGGTTGACATCTCATTTGTCCTCTTCCCATAGCCCATCTTGACGACGACAGCTATAAGTACCCCATCACTAGCTTTGGCTTCACTTATCCATCAACAGTTCCCGACATCCCGCAACCGTAAACACTAAACATCTCTACACCGTACGAAATGGGTCCCTCCGACGAGACTGATCCCGACTACCAGTCGCGGCTGAACGTCAGTCTGGAGACTGGCTCCACGCCGTACGATGAAGTTGTTGCGTTTACAGAACACATTCTCAACAAAAACTTTGAGAGCATGTTCGAGATGCACAAAGAAGAAATGAAAGATGTCGTCTTCAACGATCCTGACGCTGGACTTGTCAACGTCGAAATTGACGCGCCCCGTCTCATCATTCCCGGTCAAAAGGACCAGGCGTATAGTAAAGATGTGTACTACATGTTGAGGTTAGTGAATACTTGACAACTCTTAATTCCATCTAGTGCCGTGCTGACAATCTTCCAGGTTCAAGTCGGGATACGTCGAGACGGCCACAGGCCTCTCGCGGAGGATGGATGGATGGGAGCTCGCCATCCCCACTGTACTGAACTCCGAGGACGTCGAGCCCGACAAGACCCTTTACAAGGAGGTCCAGATCGATGGAAAAACTCAGAAAGCTGTCTCGGTTGCTGGCACCATCTACAAGTTTCCCGGCGATTACAGCGTCGAGCGACTCTTCGCGCAGTTGACCAGTAAGTAATTGGTTCCCCCGTCCGCAACAAAAAGATTTGGTCGCTTACTATTTCTAGCTGCCCGATGGAGTGAACCACATCCGGATCTCTCCCTGATCACGGCCGAAAATGGCAAGTCCATGACCATCACCGAGTATTGCAAGACACCTGGTGGTTCCAAGATCTGGGTGCTCTTGTCCGCCGTACTGGCCGACTGGGGCCAGCAGCAGCACCTCGCCGGACGCTCAACATTAAATGTGACGTTCAATCTTCCCGAGAAGCGATGTGAGTTTTTCTCATTTGATGCAGCCGGTCTCGCGGACATTGCTAACAGACTGACAGTCAACGTCCAAAAGCCCACATACGGTACTTACTTATGACACGTTAATATGTGAACATTCAGGATCGGCTAACTCGTAACAGCTCCAACTGATCTCTATCAGCAGACATATCCCTACAAGTGCCCGCAGAAAGGTATCAAGGAACCCAGGACGTCGCGCACCGGTGAGGGATTCAATGCCCTCCTCTGGTGCGAAATGGTGGCCGGTAACACGCCGCCAACCACCAAGCAGCTTGAGTGGCGCGGCAACTATGTCATTCCGCAGCGGCCGTACAAGGGCGGCGACGCCATCGAAGGCACCTTTGCTCTCAGCTACAACCACTTCCTCGAGGGTCATCTGCTGAAGCGCCTGCAACGCCTCAACCAAGTTAGCCAGGTCGCCAAGTTGTGGGTCAAACGGTCTTACAATGACGAAGAAGCCATGTTCGTGACCGAGTGGAATTACGAGATGGGAAATTATAACCTTGATCACACCAACCCAGCCTTTGCATTCAGGCGTATCAAAACAAACGGAGACAACGACGACTCAGTGGTCCATTACGAGTGGACTCACAAGGAGCCAGAATCCCCGCCTGAAGATCGATACTACACCTGGGAAGGTCACGGTGGGACTTGCAGCACTACAGATCACACCAGTAAGTAGCCACCCTACGCGCATAATCCACGGACTCTACTAAGTAGCCGATAGCCGAAACCAAGGTCACCTTGTCGTGGAAGATCGGATCCAATGTGTTTGACCTGAAGGGTCACACCGACTACATTTACGACAATACCTTGTTTCCTAACAGCAACCGCGTTCAGTCCGAAAGGACCAGTAAATTGAGGTAAGATACGCATTACCCCGATCCACAATCTCAATCTCACCCTTGGCAGATATCACTATGAGATGGACTGGACACTGGAACTCGCCATCACCGGCATCAAGGATGGAAAGATGTCATTTGACGTCCGCACTCCTGGTCCTAACCCTCAAGTGCCGGCAAATCTCACTGTGAACCAAACCGAACTTCTCAACGACCGATCGTGGGTTCCACCAAACCAGGAAACCGAAATTCGGGACCAATGGCTCAAGCGTATGAAGGATTGCATGATCGACATTGAAAAGGACGTGGAGCAAGAATTCGAAAGCACCGCCAAGTTTGTGTACCCAGGAAATGGCGACCTGAACTTCAGCAACCCTGTCATCAGCCGCTTTGGCAATATTTTAGCTGTTGTGGAGCATAAGCCGTATGTTGAACCAGGCATGGGAAGCGAATGGATATCTACTGACTTGCCACAGACTCGACAAAGACGCGCTGACGAATGGCAAGTACATTACTGTCGAACCGGCCTTGAAAATTCCGAAAGTTGTCCAACCCGTGTATAAGCCCTTGTCCAATCCCCAGTCTCAGCAAACACCGAAACCGGTTTGCAAGTTGAGCTGGGATATGGATCCAACTACAGCTGTGATGAACAAGAAGGGACTCAACTTTGTTTTGACTGGCAAGAACGAGACCAGCGATCCAATTGCCCTTTCCTACATCTGGATTCGCTTCACCTCTGGCGAGGAGGGGCCACAGCTGTTCAAGCACGAGGCCATCAACCAGGTGAAGAGTGCCTATTACAAGGAGCCCCCAGCTCCACCTCAGCCGCCATCTTCTAAGACTGGTTCGAAGTCAAAGTCAAAGTCAAAGGATGGAGACTCGAACATTTTTAAAGAATTCCTGGGGACGCTTATGGGGACGCACCACGACAAAGATGCTGCTGAGGGGGATCAGTCGAGCAAAACTGGCGGCGAGCAGGGACCGACTGGAGGTGAGAAGAGACCGACTGAGGGCGAGAAGGGATCGACTGAGGGCGAGAAGGGGTCGTCTGATGGTGAGAAGGGACCGACTCAGGGTAGTGAGGACTTTGTCAAAGTTGAGACTCCAGGTGCTGCCGCGTCGGAGAAGCCTTCTCAGACAGAGGATGCTTTGACGAGCCCTCCCCAGACGGATGACACTGCGCCTATCAATCTCAAGACCGACGACACTGCGCCTGGCAACCTCAAGACGGGTACCCTGGATGCAACGACCCCTGCCAAGCCCGACCCGGTCGTTCCTGTCGAAACAGGTCCTAAACCCATTGAGGGGGCTGGCACAATCACGCTGAACTCGTCCTCACCATCAACCATGAATCTCATGCCACTCCAGCTCATGTGCTTGGATAAGGCAGAGGATGGACAGCAGTGGTGGCGAATGACGATCAGGCCGGACAAGAAGTTCTTCGGTTTCGTTGTTCAGCCCGGCGAATCAATCACCTGCGAGATGACGGGCATGAGTGTCGGGCTTGCGGGCACGTATATGCTCACTGTCCGAGAGAACTGGGTTCTTCTTCCTCTAATGAAGAAGCCAGCATCGCCGCCAAACTCGGACGACTTATTGATCGAGGTCCAGCTAGCCGCGTTCTAGTCTTTCGAGTCTTTCAGATGTTGTTGTGTTTAGTTAGTTCGTGCTTAAATCGTCATTTGCTTTCTGATGAGACAACCCTTTCCAATCTACACTCTATCGTGCTCATCCAATGTACCCATACAGGTTCAGCCATATTGAATTATTTTTCTCCGTTCATAACATTGACCTCTTGAATTAAAGTTTGGATGGGGTGCGCGAAGAATCGGTACGCTGCGTCCAGTTGGTTGCGAAAGCCCAACTGTCTTTTTCAGGGGTATGAGCGAAGAGCGAAGTTGAATTTCATAAATTGAGTAAGGATCAAGTCGCAAATCATGCAATAGACTTAGAACTTAAAAAGCCTAGGAGCTTGTTCTATAGGAAGACTTTCCAATCTAGTAAAGCATCTAAGTTGACAAGCGGCGCACTGTATGCGTTACAGTCTAAAGTTAACTGGCGCTTGATAGGTATGTTGACGTCTACGTAGATCTCAGGTAGGAACGGGATGGAATGAAACGTTTTTGCTAAAGTATGCCTTGAGGGGCAAGAAGTACCAGCGAAGGTCTAGCGAACACATCTCACGGGGCTACAGGTGCTACCCTGGACCACCGCTGTCCTCGATGGTTTCAACCGATGGTCAACGTTGAAGCCATTCAGGTGGAATTGAGGTAATCAACATGAAGGTTATTTTTAGTTGATGGAATTGATGCACGTTTCTTCAGTCTCCACCAAATTGGAGCTGTCAAGGTGGAGGTGTAACTGATGCCCACCCTAAACAGGCTATCGGTTTTGGGACACTTGCCGAGATTCGCGCCGTAGGGGCCCGTAGTCCTCATAGCCCACCAGTACCTTTGCTGTCTGAGCAAACAATCCATAGACCTTTTGAGTACACATTCGTAGGATAATTTTCAATACTCGTCATCGACCCGTTTGGTCGCGGCGAGCCCGGTTGCGGCACGCCGGCACGCCGGGTGCACACGCTGGTGAGGAGGCACGAGGCTAAGACGAGACTATGAGAATTGACGTGGCAAGCTGAGCCTGTCTCAAAAGGTCGCTACACACCGTCCTCCACTCCCCGTTTGCATCACGTGCCATCTCTAAATCCACTCCACCGAGGTCTCTAGTGGAGAGGATTGCAACTCTAGTCTCGACCGACGTCGATTTATCGAGTTCCTAAAGGGGCTAGACATCTATCGTAATTGGGTTAAGTGCCGGTAACCGCCCAGAAGTGATATTGTCTTATCCGACAGCGTCACCCACATCGGCGTTCGCTAGACTCTCAATAGACCTACATAGTCGCAGTTTGGTTCCAAATAGTGCGAGCCCAGTTTTCGAATCCAGCCCTCGATTAGGTTATGTGCATACGAGGGAGACGCCAGCATTCAATAGATTCATGTGGTCTCGTCAGAAGTCGAGGAACTTATTAAGACCTTAGTCTCACGGGCCGGCCCGTTAATAAAAGGACCCCTGGAGTAAGCACTCAGGTCAGATAAACGGACCCCGCATTCCTCGATATCAGGAGTAATGACTTTCCCTTCAATAGTGCCCTTGCCGGGCCGTGCGTGGCTAGCTGAACAAGTCACCCGTCGTCAAACGGTTCGTAACGCACTTGTTGGCGTGAAATGTTGAGTCTAGTGTGTATACCTGCCACATGGCCCATGTCGGTGGCTGGCTGATGCGCGACAGCTGGGCGTACGAATATTCGATGGCTAGAAATATTTAGAGGTCATATGCTTTGTATACTGCCACCCTCACTACCTTTGCGGATGTCGAGTCCGACCCTTGTTGGCAGTAGCATGGCCCAGGCTAGAGGACAAGATAAAGCGGAGCCCAACCCATGTCGGCAATAGTTTCATGTCCTCAACCGAACTTGGCTGGAGGATAAGACAAAGCTGAGTTTAGATGTCCTTTTAAGGCTAAGGGCTTCAAATCTTTACTTTTATTATTTTTGTCAAGTTACAGTTCTAATTAGATAATCTAATCTTAATTAAAGACTTAAAAATGTAGTATTTTATAACAAGATTATGATTAAAAAGATTACAAAAGGGCTTAATTATTGTAAACTTAATAAATTATAATAAGTAATAAAATGCTTCATGATCATTAAATAAGCCTTATTTGAATAACTAATATATTATAAATTTATAAACTAATAACCAAAAAGAAAGCGATTTTCTTAATCCTGAGTTTATTACTTAAATAAGGCTAACATACACTTTTTCTAGCCCAGTACAAAAACATAGAATCTAACCTAAATTGTAGACAAATAACATGCGCGTAAACATTAACGGCAGTACTTAAGTTTGGCCAGATAGGCACAAATCAGAGCAGGCCTTCGTCACTTTATTTATATTCCTTACCATCGTGTGAGAGCAATGGTACTGTCCCTTTGAACCATTTTCTCTTCACTTCAGAGGTGCCCAACCATTATGTCTGCGCGGCGCCTTACCAATGCCCCATCCCAGGGTCGAGTCCAGGACGGGGCCGGTACCTCACAGGACACTCGAAACATCGAGTCCACTTCGGCCACTCCTGGTCCGTCTCAGAAGCGAGCAACTGGGCGCTTCACGGCCATGTCCAAGGCAGCGGTTAACAAACCGGCCGTTGGAGGAGGCGCGCAGCGATCCATTAGCGAACTGTTCCAGGTCAACGCGGCCACCGGGACCATGTCCATGACTCTCCCCATTCCAACGACACCTGGACGCTCAGCCATCGCCCCATCGTTGTCCTTGACTTATAGTTCTGGGTCGGGCAACGGAGTCTTTGGCATAGGCTGGGACATGCCATTAGCTCAAATCAGTCGAAAGACGTCGAAACAAGTGCCCGTTTACGATGATGATAAATTTGATCATGATGACCGATTCATCTGGAACGGTGCCGACGAACTGGTGCCCAAGCTGCCGTTCACCGAGAAAAAGAGTACCGAGTTCGATGGACAAGTCGGAAATTACTCGGTGCGATTGTACGAGCTGCGGGCGTCGAATGGTGAACTTGGTCGGATGGAGAGATGGGCCGATCTGGATCATGTCGGGGAGATCTGGTGGCGAACCTTTTCGACAGGAAACACGGTGACTATATACGGAAGAAGTGACAGCTCCCGCATCTTCGACGTCGACGTAGCTGGCCACAAAAGCATCTGTACATGGCTGATCGACCGATCGTACGACGCTCAAGGCAATGACATGCAGTATATCTTCAAGGCCGAGGATGCGGCGGGCCTCAACCCTACACCGAGCCACCTTCTTGTGTCTGAAGAGACTCGTGACTCTCGCAGTCGGTTTCGTAACCGATACCTCAAGACTATCAAGTACGGCAATCGTACGCCCAACCGAGACGCCAAGTCATGGGGCGTATTGCCTTCGACGTCGCAATGGCTGTTCGAAGTGGTCTTTGACTACGGCGAGCACAGCGGCGACTTTCCTACCACGACGGAGGACCGAGAATGGCCGGTTCGCATGGATCCTTTCTCGCGGTACAACAGTGGTTTTGAGGTCCGGACATACCGACTGTGCCGTCGAATTCTGATGTTTCATCACATTCCCGAGAAGCTTGGCATCGCAGACTGCCTGGTCTCATCGATCGAGCTGGAGTACGAAGAGTCTCCAGCGTTGACTCTATTGACCAAAACCATCGCCCGTGGGTTCACCCGTGATAAAGCGGGCGGCTATGTTGCCGACTCTCTGCCACCAAATGGATTTACCTACTCTGCGGCCGGAAGCATGCGGTCTCTTCCTGTTCGCACATTTGACACCAGTCTCGTCCACAATCTACCCGGTTCAGAGCCGTTGCGAGCGGAGTGGGTTGATCTCGATGATGACGGAGCACCTGGGTTGTTACTGAGCGACGCGGCTGGAACACTATCGTTCCACCACAACGACAGCAGCGACGATGAGGGAGCTCTTGGCCACGGCCGATGGTTAAATCATCAACCGTTCCTAGGTGAAAACGACGGCTGGCAAATCGCAGACATCGAAGGCAATGGAGAGCTGAGCCTCATCACGCTGAGCAAGTCAGGCGAACTGCAGGGTTACCAGGGACCAACCGGCGATGGCTTTGGCAACTTTTCCACCTTTAAAAACCCACCTCCTCTCGACTTGATGTCGGACGGTCTTCGTCGCATCGACCTCACGGGCTCCGGGAGTAGCGATATCGTGGCCGAGGACGTCGAGGGTCTCGTCTGGTTTCAACAAATGGGAAAAGACGGCTTCTCTCAGCCACGACGGGTGACATTCCAAAGCGGCCTAGGACCCAAATCCCTTCGTGGCGACACGGGTTGCTCCTATCAGTGCTTCGACATGATGGGCGACGGCTTGGTCGACATCGTTCGTGTGTCCAATGGCCGAATTTCGTACTGGCCAAACTCAGGCCATGGCTATTTCGGCAAAGAGATTGTCATGGGCAATAGTCCCACCCTGCCCGATTTTGACCCTGAACGCCTGCGCTTTGCCGACATTGACGGAACTGGTACAACAGACGTTCTGTACTTCCCCCCAAGTGGCGGCATTAGAGTCTACACAAACAATGTCGGCAATAGCTGGGCCACGGCGAAGAAGATCCGATCTTTCCCATGCCTCGACAATCTCTCCTCGGTGGTTGTCAGTGACTTGCTCGGATCTGGCACATCATGTCTTACCTGGACAGAGTTCAACGCACGTGGCGATGAAGCCCTTCAGTATATGCCGCTTGTTCAGGGCACCAAGCCAAATGTGCTCACAACATTCGACAACGGGATGGGTGCGACATGCACTTACGCCTATAAGCCATCTACCCACTTCTCTCGTGCAGATGCTCGTGCCGGTCGGCCGTGGACGACTAAACTGCCCAATCCTATCCAATGTGTTGAGCAAGTGGTAATCCGCGACTCAGTCACAAGTCATCAGGGTACCACGTCGTATGCATACCACAACGGTTTCTGGGATGGTGTAGAAAACGAGTTTGCTGGATTCGGCTGTGTTGACGTTTGGAACGCCGAGTCTTGGGACATTGCCTCTGTCATCAGCGCGAATCGACCAGGCACACATTCCAGAATGTACCATCACTTGGGCGTGGAGAAATCCAAAGACTGCCACCTTCGACTCGCGCCGCCTGATATTCCACCCCAGCTGTCAGTTCCGGAGCGGGCAAACGCCTACCGAGCACTGCGAGGCCGAGTGCTGCGACAAGAGGTTTTGGCCAGTGATGGCTCACTGCTCACCCTGACCGAATCGAACTACAGTGTCGTGCTGCGGCAGCACGCTCACCTCGAGATCCCAGCAACGTTTCGCGTTGATCCGCGCGAGACGTGGACAGAAGAATGTGGAACCGATGGTGATTCTCAGGTTCAGCGTGAATTCGTCATTGAGGTGAACGATTATGGCGACCCGCTCTGTTCGGTGGATGTTGCATTTGGACGGGCGAAACTAGCGGATATCGAGCCCTCAGACCAACAACGACAACAACAAACGGTGGTGACGGTCACACGGGCCGGCTACACAAAGCCCATAGACGAGGACTATGCTTATCTAAAGCCACTGCCAGCACAGCAGCAAGAATTTCGGGTTTGGGGTCACAACCAGCCGTATCGATTGGATGGGATGGTGGCGTTGGCAAAGAGTCTCGATGATTTTGAGTCGATGCCTGTGTATGCTGCCACTTCAACCCGTGGAAAGACTCTCGCTCGCTCCGAGCAAGTCCGCTTCCGCAGCCAAGACCTATTGAGGGAACTTCCACTTGGAGACTTGGAACCGTTCTCAGTTGAGCATCGTCAATACGAACTTGTTGCCGACTCGAAAGGCCTGCCCAGCCTCGAGACTTGTCTTGATGGAGCGCCCGAGCAATTTCGTCTCAAGCCCACAGACCTAGGTTATGTCGAGCTCCAAGGTGACAAGCACTGGTGGCGACAATCACCCCGTTCGACCTTCTCCGACGCGTCCGAATCCGAGCTCCAGGAGGCCCGTCGGCAGTTCTACAAGCCCCGATTTACAATTGATGCGTTGGGCAACACATCATCGATAGAGTTGGATCAGTTCGCGCTTCTCACTACTGCCACTGTGGATGCGATGGGTAACGAGCAACACATGAAGTATGACTACGCCAGCATGCAAGCTGTGGCAAAGCTCGACGAGAACCAGAACCTCGTCACGCAGGTCTTCAACGGAATGGGCGCCTTGGTCTCAACCGCCCATGAGGGTAAGCCGACGGCACCGAGCGGCGACAGTGTCTCTAATATCGTGCCCGTGCTGTCCACGCGAGAGCTCGACACATTCTATCAAGACCCAGTGCGGGAAGCACCCCGACTACTCGCTGATGCGAGCTCACGAAAGATTGTGGACCTCACTCGGTACCAGCGGCTCAGAGAAGGGAACTTTGAAGCCGAAATCCGGCGCAATCGCCATGTTGGTCTCAGCGAAGGATCAGAGGAGCTGTCCATTTCTATTGCGTACATTGATGGACAGGGACGGCCCTTGATCACTGCGGAATATGCGAACCAGCAGTGGCATTTCGGCTCCTTGAGTATCCTAGACTACCAGAGCCGCGTTATTGAGCAACAACAGCCGTACTACCAAGACACGCACATATTCACCTTTAACACTCCTCCCCAAGGTTTGCGAGACATCTACCTTTTTGACGACCTTGGACGCCCGGTCGGCACGCTCTTCCCCAATCACACCTGGACCAAGACAGTCTTCACACCGTGGTCTATTACTGAGTACGATGTTGGGGATACTATTCTCATTGCAGACCCCACCACCGACGCGCATATCGGCGAGCTATTCCGCCGCCTACCGACCACGACCTACCTACCAACATGGTATTCGGAACACCAACAACTGAGCGATAAAGACGAACGCACAGCGGCAGACAAGTCTGCGGCATACCACAATGCCCCCACTGTGAAGCACCTTGATTCACGGAAAAACTCCATTGTTACCATTACGGGCTCGGGCTCACAACGTCAATCAAACAAGAACACCTATGACTGTTTAGACCGAGTATGTGCTCACATTGACGCTCTCGGTCGGATAGTTCAAAAGACCGAGCAAGATCTATTGAATCGTACGACATCCTTACACGGCATGGAAACCGCTGCCGCGGTAACCGTCTATGACAACAACAACCTTCCAATCCTGATCAAGCGTGGCGATACACTGAGACGATTGAGCTACGATGCCGCGGGCCGCAACGTGTCCATCCAGCTCTTTACTCCAAGCGGCGGTACAGCGCTAGTTCAGAAGACTGAGTATGGCGAGAGTGAGGCCGAGGGCGTGTCTCGCAATCTGCGGGGGCGCGTCGTGCGGGTCTGGGACCAGGCAGGACTGCATCGTCGCCTTGACTATGATCTCCACGGCAATTGCACGCAGGATTCTTTGGAGTTCGCCGTCGAATACAAGCGTACCATCGACTGGACTCAACACAACGACTTGGAGGAGGCGTCCACGTCCCGGTCCACCTTTGACGCCCGAGGTCGCATCACCAGCGTTTGCGACCCCTCGGGAGCCATCACGCGGCGATACTACACCCCTACAGGATTGCAGACCCAAGTCGAATATCGTCAAGACGTGACCCATGCGTCACAGGTTCTCATCAAAGACACACGGTACACCGCCGACGGGCAAATCCTCTCTGTGGATGCCATCAAAATTAAAACGTCCTACGAGTACGACCCGAAGACGCTGGTACTCAAACGCCGCCGCGTCGTGCGGAATGAAAACGATTGTTTGGAAGACATGACCTTTCATCATGACTGCCGGCTCAAGGTCACCTGTGAGGAAGATGCGGCTGCGGCGCCAGTATTTTTCCGTGGTGAGCGTATACGACCACGACGAGAGTTCACATACGACATTTTTGGTCAATTAGTGGCTGCAACAGGCCGTGAGCAGATCAACGCGCAAGCGGGAAATGGGAGGTCATTTGATCCATCAAACCCATCAGTCAATTCCATGTCTCGAGTGAATGGCATTCCCCCAGACTCAAAGCAGCTATGTGAGTATCTCGAGTCGTACGAGTACGACTTGGCGGGAAATATGCTACGCATGCGGCACAACCCGACCAGCGACAAGTCCGTCATGGGCTGGTCACGTACTTTCACCTATGCAGAAGCCAGTACCTTGCAGCCGGATCAGGTCTCGAACAAGCTCTCGCAGACGACTACCGGTCAAGCCGCCGAGACATACACGTATGACACCAACACGGGTGCTACCATCGTCATGCCCGGATACTCTCAGCTAGCGTGGGACTACGAGAGCCGACTTCGGTCCTCAGCCTCGCAAAAAGTCACAGATGGCGTTCCTGAGACGACTTGGTACGTCTATGACAGCACTGGATCGCGCGTGCGCAAGGTCACGGAGCGCGACACAGGTGCGAGACTCAAGGACACAAGATATCTTTCCAAGCTCGAACTCTACCGCACCTATGCCGGTGATGGCGAGGACTGTACACTTGACCAGGCCACAACAAACATTGAAGCTCCGGGCTTGGACATTTCGATGGAGCGTGTCGTGGGAGAAGTTGAGCTGCCTCGCTTCCGTCTTGAGAACGGCATGGAGGTTGACGCCGAAGCAAACCTCATCTCATACGAGGAGTACACGCCGTTTGGATCCCTTGCGTTCGCGGCATGTCGGCAGGACACGACGGCGCCAAGGCGATATCGGTTCGCGCGCTACCATCGTGATGTCGAGACAGGCTTGTACTACACCAAGGCGCGATACTATGCGCCTTGGCTTGGTCGGTGGATGTCACCGGATCCGATCGGGATTGGAGACGGCCTGAACATCTTTTCCTACTGCGCCAATGACCCCGTCAACATGATCGACCCGGATGGGACGTGCTGCATGGGGATATTTAACCGTTGTTGGGCAGCAATACGTGGACGTGGCAATGCGAATAACGCTGCCGATGCGAATAACGCTGCCAGGGATCAATCTGTCAGCGAGGACAGATCGAATGCAGCGTTAAATCCCAACAGAATAGACCTGGAAGCGGGGGCGGAACCTCCGAATGGTCTAGGTCGTAACATACTCATGCCAAACCGCGAGCAACAAGCGCAAGCACAACCGCGACCGCAACCGCAGGTGCAATCGCAAGTGCAACCGGCGGCGCCTCGAAATGTGGGCGCCCGACTTCAGGGTCTGAACATGGGTGAAGAGCAGCCCGTCGAGATAGAACACAATGGCCAAATCATGGGTCACATGGTGACGAATGTGGGCAATCGCTTTCGCTCCCTTTGTAAGGATATAACAAAGACATTGGAAAGCTACCCTGATGTAAAGAAACAAAGTTCGAATGGTACAGTTGACGGCGATGGCAAGGTGACTTGGAACGGCAAGGGCACGCTGAACATGACTATTGGGCAGGATCGGATGTGGGAAAACGGAATGTTGTTCGAAATGACCGACGTCGTCGACCGGCTAGACGTCATGCAACGATCACTCATGAACGAAGCAGCCTCGCTCTCGGAGCCCGAGGATGGGTTTCTCCTCGAGTGGGAGGCGATTCGTGCGGAAGGGCTACGGGACGAGATTACACAGGCGCCAGGCTGGCAAAAGGATGCCTTCTTTAATACGTCAATGAGGTAGATTAGAGGCCGGGACAGAGTCGTAAATCAGTTGAAGTGTATGACATTGATACAAGTAGCATCTTGAGCGAAAACACTTTATAGAAAAGCCCTCTACTGTGCTAAATGCAACACCATCTTTAAGACTTCTAAGTGGCGCGATGCTCACATTTAGTAATGCATGAGTCATCCGACCCACGAGGGCTAGACCTGCTGTCTAAGATCGAAGTCGAGACTACTACATTCCAAAGGTGACCTAACATTCCTAGGTAAACGACTGCCTATCCGTCTTGGATCTTACAACCGTTGCCTCCTCAATCCCCGGGCAGGGACAGTCAGGCGCTTACTTCCCCCGGAAGAGATAGATGCTTATTATCCTCGCCGTTGCCCATGCTCTGCATTTATAACTAATCACCCTGTGCTAAAGGATGCTAGTAAGAAAGGCTTTAAATAATCTTAGATTTAGCTATTGTGTTAGTGGATTTACACATGTGGTCTTTAATGCTAGCAGGGGCAGTCTCAATTGGCTGCACCTACTTAAAGCACTGTAGCAGCCACTTATTGGCTACACTATCCTTTTTATCTTCATGAATTTTCTACTACTTGTTCAGCCTGTCCTCCTTTTAAATCCTATTAATCTATCTTTATATTAAAAATAGTAAAGTGCCGAATTCTCTCTCCATACTTAATAAACACAATAGGAACTGGTATCATCACAACAGCAATAAATCCTAGAAGCGAAGAGCCCCACCCCAGACCTAGTGCATCAAACATCCTCCGCCCTGCAAGTGGCAGAAGCGCTCCAAGGAGGGACCGGAGTATAGTACTAGCAGCGAT
This sequence comes from Neonectria neomacrospora, assembly GCA_013756995.1. Lineage (NCBI taxonomy): Eukaryota > Fungi > Ascomycota > Sordariomycetes > Hypocreales > Nectriaceae > Neonectria > Neonectria neomacrospora. The sequence continues at coordinate 26,672 of JABSTB010000686.1, read as the reverse complement.
GGCAGATACTGAATGTTCTGTATATGCATCGACTAAATACACAGAGATTGCCATCTATTTTTATTAGTCCATGATATCTTGAGAGGGATAAGGCACTTACAAATGCAGATACCATTCCAATTCCAATAAAGAGAGTCCCAATTATAGGTAAAATCCAGTGCTCATTCTTCTCAGCACTCCATCCAAATAAGAATAAACCTGCAGGCACGAAGACAGACCCAAAGGCTATGAGAGGAAGCCGAAACTCTGGCTTAGCTTCGCCGCCGTTCTTCTTTGCCAGGTGCTGGGAAATGCGATCAGAGGTCGCTCCCATGATAGCCAAGCCTAGCAACGAACCAACTCCAAAGCCAATATACGAGAGACCAACCTGTCCACCAGAGAAGTTATATTGGTCCTTGAAAACGGTGGGCATTGCAGTGAATAGAAGATACAAGTAGCCGTAGACGATAGCCATATAAAGAGATAAGAGAAAAATGATCGGCGAGAAGAGCAACATCTTGCCGGGTCGGATAATGGCTGCCTTGAAGAGTTCCCTCGTTGTGCGGCCGGTATTGAGAGCAGAGCGGAGTTTATAATTGCCGGTTTCCTTTTGTAGCTTCTTTGTTTTCTGGTCAAGAAGGGTATATGCGTGTGTCTCGCGCATGAATATAAAGCTCAGCAGCACTATAGCGCCGCCCTAGAGGTATTGTTAGCTCTAGCTAGTCATGCTTGTTCTTCATAACTCACCACCATGGATACCACCCAGAATGACCAACGCCAGTCCTTTGCTTGAGTTAGATATCCACCCGCTAGAAATCATGATCAGTAGGAGAACTCGGTTTGATATAGGGTCACTCACCAATAGGCCCAACAACAGGTCCCATAAGCGGCCCCATAACCCAACAAGCCATAGCTGCTCCACGGTTCTTTTCAGAGATCATGTCGGCCAGAGTGCCAGCACCGAGAGTAAGCGGACAACACCCAGCAAGACCAGCCAAGAAACGGAAGAAGATGAGTGTTCCCAAACTTGGGGCCTTCGCACAAGCAACGTTGAAGACGACAAACAAGACGTTGCAGACATTGTAGATTGGATTTCGGCCGTACATCTCGGATAGAGGAGCGACTAGTAAGGGCCCGAAGCAGTAGCCTAGTAGATAGACGGAGACGATGAAGGAGGCGAGTTCTTCGTTTGTGGACTTGAATTCGATCATGACTTGCTCGATGCTCGGTGAGAATATGGACGATGCGAGGGGTCTGGATGGTTAGCTAGAGTAGACTTGAGGGTATTCTATGACATACGTGACGAAGGTAATGGACGACACGATAGCCACAATCATGACCTTCTTCGCATTCGGCCAGTTGTGTGGATTTTCCGGGTCATTTGGCCCATCCCAGTCGACGACACTAGGATCTGGCGGAGCGGCCTGGAACTCAACGGACGTAGTGCTGCCCTCCAGGTCTATATCCAGAGCTCTTTTTTCGCTATTTGGGGTGATTTCTTTCGTTTCGGCGGCTCTGAGGTGGCCGTATGGGTCTTGGGTGGTCATGTCGTCGAGGGTGATCATCGAGATGGCTGCTGGGGTTAAGGTGATGGTGATTCTGGGTATTTTGGAAGGTAGTTGGAATAAGGAGAGCTTGAGGAAAAGCAGCAGAAGCAAGTGATGTATGTCTACAGGTGTGTTACCGAAAGGGAGGAAGCCACGGCAATGTCATGGACACTTCGCGGTCTCTCCTGTCCCGAGCTGGCGAAGTGTAAGAGGGGGCCAAGCTTAGCGAGCACGTAAAGTATGAAGTACGCCGAAATTGAATCCATTGGGCAGGTTTGCTACGACAAACTCCACAGGGCGTTTTGATACAGAGATGCGGCAAGACATGCTGAAAATCCAGGTAGCTTATTGGCTTGCTCGGGGTTATAGTATGCCCCAACGGCCGAGACGGCGGATTTTGTAAAGTCCGCGGACTTTTGCACCGGGGACTCCGCTTAGCCGGGTTGTCTTCTGGGCGTTGATCCGGGTTAATCTAGCCAAGGTCTTAGTGGTTATTTTCAGGTTTAAGATGAGATGTCAATCTTGTATCTTCCGCTTTTTATTGGGTTTGTCCTGAGTACGGAAGCTGTGACGTGATGATAAGTGTTCCTTTGGTGGTCGGTCAATCTAGATCAATTCATGCACGTAACTGTGTAATCAGCGTCTGATTTCCCCAGTACCGGCTAAATAAAGCTAAGTCAGCAACAGCATGTCGCTAATCTAGTGAATACCGTGCGTTTAGTGGAACGCGAACGGCTTTGGCGGATGCCGTCCTCAAGACCGATCTTTCGCGGTCAATAAGAGCGCTGTGAACTGCCATCCCCGCTAAACACGGAAGTTCCATGCCATGTTTCTCCGACCTCCGACATGAACGATAATTCCCAGCTAACCCGCTAATTAATAACCGGAGTTCAGACCGCCGACGACCCGATCCGCGGACATTCCATCTCTCAGCCCATCCCGTCATCTTTCCAAGTCACAAATATCCAGACTATCACCGCAAAATGGGCCGCCAGCCTAGCAAGCGCCAAATCTCATGCCAATTCTGCCGCGCGCGAAAGCTCCGCTGCAATCGCGAGTTTCCCTGTTCCAACTGCATAGCCCGCGGGCTCGCGTGTCCATCGCCGCGTAGCAGTAACAGTACTCCCCGGCCTGCTAAGAAGACGCCTGGTTCCTCCGGAGATGCGGACCTGCAGAGCCGGCTTGGCAGGTTGGAGGTGCTCTTTCAGGGGCTGAGTAGACAGCTCGAGCCGGGCAGTGAGACGCCGGCGGTTCAGCCTGCTGCTGCTGAGAAGCCTCTGCCGCTCAAGGTGCAGAACCTCACCAATGATGCATTGTCCCTGGAACAAAGATGCTTCTTATCGCCGACGATCGTAAGTCTATAACTTGTATACTTGATATAGGCAGGGCTAACTATGAGCAGGTCTCCGCCTCCACAGACGACACCATCTTCCGCTCTTGTCCCATCCGCCTCGCCGGAAAGCTGGCCTCCTACATCTACCCAAAGTCCAATGTCCCCTCGGAAGAGCCCACGAAATGCATATGGCTGCCCAACCGCTATGAAGCCGAAGTGGTGGTCCAGAAATATATCACTGACATTAGCTTCATCCACCACGTCATCCATGCCCCTTCCTTGATGAAGCTGGTGGCTGAGTTTTATGATTGCATGACAATGGGCATCCAAGTCCCTATTGGATCCGTGGTGCTTATACTGGCTATCTGCGCCGGGGTCACCTACTCGTGGAGCCCCCACGACGACGACAAGAAGCTATTCTTAGACTTCAACGAGGCCAACTCACAGACAGCATTCTGGGTCAACTCAGCATTCCATGTCGTCGAGAGCTGTCAGCGAAACGGCTATAACTCCCTAGAATGTGCACAAGGGCTTACCATCCTGAGCATCTTTCTTTTCAACCTCGAAGGCATCTCGTCACGGGCACGGGCAACATTCTACAAGGCGATGGTAGTCAGTCGCGAGTTGGGCTTGCATCGTCTTGATCACCCTAGAAATACCACTTCAGAAAGCAATGCCGCTTTGACTGGCATCAGGGCTGAAGTTGGGAGGAGAGTGTGGTGGTATCTTGTCGGGATGGACTGGTAAGTCTCCGCGCCTTAGTATCTTACTTATACTGACTAAATAGGATGTTTGCTCGCTTTCCTGGCCCGCAAGAGGGTACTTACTTCATCAACCCGGATCACATGGCGGTCAAAAAGCCCCTGAACATCAACGATGAAGATCTCACAGATGAAGGAGATCTCACAGCTATGCCACCAGACCAACCAACAATGATATCTTACTCCCTCCAACGTATTCGGTTGATCGAAATATTCCGCGACTTCACAGACCAAATCCCCCTTGCCAAATCCGACTTGCACGCCGTGCCCTACGAGAATGTTCTGCAGATTGATGCCGCAGTCGATGCCTACCTCGTTCGAGAAGTCCCCTCTTTCTTCAAAATGGAGGCTATCGAAGTAGATGAGCTCCCACTCAACGATCCCCGCCGCGCCCCAAGTATCAGGATCCAGCAACACCTTTTCAACCTCTTCATCAACGGTCAGCGTTGCAAGCTTCACCTGCCCTACCTTGCACGCGCAACGGTCGATCCAAAATACGCACACTCTCGGGACGCCTGTCTAAGAAGTGCACGGCTGATAATCAAGGCCGAACGACAACTTGGCAAGGAAGACGCGTTTTTTGCATCAACAAAGGTGCGGCTCGGAGTGGTCATCCATGGTATATTCCTAGCCGTAATTGTGCTGGCTTTCGATTTATGCCTGGTATCGGATCCGGCGGAGAAGACGGTCCGTGAACATGAAGTCAAGCATGCCTGGGGGATCATGGAGGAGGCGCAGAGACAGTCTAGACATATTGCCAAGGGGATGGAGGTTCTGAAGCAGGTCATGGAGAGGAATCGGATTCCGTTTCCCGCGGATGGCAGTCAGCAGTCGATGCATATACATAACGAACATAACGGTATGTCGTTACGGCTAGGAGAGCTGGGTGACCAGCAAGATAGTGTGAACTTGGCAAAGGCCCAGCATGCAGGAGAGGAATTCGGCAGGCATAGAGTCGATCTCGAGAATCTTGACTGGGACCGTTTGTTCTGGGGTCTTGATGCACCCTTCATGTAGGAATAAATATGAGAATATAGTAATGAAATTGATCGGTTAATAGTAATTCTCTAAAAATATAGTAATTAATAATATCACAAGAAGTCACATTGAATAGCAAAGCGTCACGAGTCTAATCCCGTCCTCCTTCAGCCCCTCTCCATCCATGAACCCCTACATGTAACACCGATCTATTAAATCATAGTTACAATACCAACCTCCTTCCGGCGCTTGATCATAAATGAATATTCTCACCATCGAAGATCCATGCCTATTCTTCCGGCTGTGTATCCATACGGTCAATCCCAATCATGCCCACATTGGTCACGGAGTATCTTCACTTTAATGACGTGCCCTTAATTGTACAGTATGTCTAATTAGTCTTCCCTCTATTCCGGATGCCAAAGGAGTCTTTAGCTTTATTTTTAAATACCTGGCCATACATTGTGTGGAAAAACCGCCAAGCATAAATACGCTAAATGTTCGTGAAGCGTCTGGCCTCCTTAGCGCAGCTCAGATGACTGAGATACTCCTAAGCGCACATGTTTCTGCGCAAGTTGTTCCTAAGTTATGATGAGGCAATCCGCATATCGCATGATCGAGTATGCAATGTGTGTTGAACCACCGTTGTCCGAGTTGTTCGATCTCATGGACAACCGAGCCTATCAGCTCCAAAAAGGGTTCTCGACTCACTTCAACTCGTCCCTATGTTCTCAAGGTATGGCGATCTTCATTTGTGCACTTTACACTCTAGCCTACTGAATCTTTAAAACCTATATGTGTTCCATTCTGAGATATGAACCGCATCGATGGCCCAGGCAGGCATTTTCGGGGTCGCTCCATCTCTCTAGACGCGAGTCTGTAATCAGAGGGAAAAGAGTTCCTTCACCAAAGATGAGTTCGTAAGTCAGGGCCATGTCGTATCCCCATCTCTCCATACGAAGCAATGAATCACTCATAAACAGTCCCAACAAGGCGGATATCTTGTCCCACGTTGCACAAGTGTGACTGGATAGCTATACAGAATCAGCAAGCTGATGCAGTAAGTCATGCTGAAAGCGTGGCTTGGTCGGGGTTGTAATATTTCCCCGCTGCGGAAGCTGCGGGTATTTCTCAAGTCCGCGGACTTATGCACAACGGGCCATCCACTTTACCCGAGCCCGTCCTCTGCGCGATCTCCACCCAACCAAGAGTTTAAGTGCCGTTTTGAGAATGACGATGAAACGCCAATCTTTTAATCAACGTATAACTCTGTCCTGGGTACGTTTCAGACGTGGTATGCAGCGCTAGAAAGAAAAGTAGGTAGGTTGTTACTCTGAATGCTTTGGAGAGGATTATTAAAGATTCAGTCGTCGTCCCTGGTCACTTGCTTCGCGATTCATAATACTTTGGTTGCAGATTTGCTAGCGAGATGGTTATGTAGAACTGCTAAGCTTCACTGCAGCTATCTCTTCTTTATAGAGCTATAATAGATTAAAACGACCGGCATGCTCTAACGGGGATCGTTAATCGTCTAGGTTCCCTTGAATAAGGATAGTTCTTACTTCAGAATGAACTGGCAGCTCCTCAGTCTTACATCAACATCATTCTATGTTCCTAAGCTATTCCAACAGAGGTATCTATTTTACATCCATTCCCCCAACCAGCGTGTGGTGATGTGTGCGTATTCCACTGGCCCGGAGTGGTGTCGGTGGATCGACGACATGTGCATTTCCGTAAGTATGTAAAAACCATGCAGTGATACCAGCATGCATCACACCGCTTAGTTTCGGGCTTGCAGCTGTCCCAATCAGTCTTCGTAACACCCAGATCTCTCCCGAGATCGACTTTGCAGCCCACTTAGATGGTGTAAAATAATCGATTGGCGGAACGCGAGGCGCCTCTACAGTACCAAACTAACCCAAAAGGGGATCTAGACGACCAGTGCGGTGATCGACTTTGCGGTCCACTTTGACGAGGTAAAATAATTGTTTAGCGGAATACGAGGCGGCCGCCTCTGCAAAACTATCTAACCCAAAAAAGGGGCCCTTATACCTAACCTGGGAGGTGACAACTCTGCACCTCCTCAGGGATTATAAACGTTAGTTGCATGATGTTCAATACTTGCCACCTGATCCCACAATAACATGTCAATCCGAGTTCCGAAGTCGTTGTTACAGTACAGATCGACCAGTGCAAACAATGGAGGTATCAAGGTAAGTGGACACACTCTTTTTCTTTGCCAATGAGGATGACAGTCACCCCTTGAAAATCGCGCTAACGTCCGCAATCCACGACGAGGTGTAGGAGGGTTTGAAGGTCAAAACTTCTTGTCAAGAGGTTTTCTTATACGAAATATGCTTCTTTTTGTTCCCAAAAGAGAAGCTCGCTGTGCCATGAGGCCATATAGTCTTTTATTCCCCTGCAAGCTAATGCGAGTAGTTATGTCATGGACTACTCCGTGTCTCGGCTGTTTCCGTAGCAGGACTGAAGCATGTGAAGCCACAATGCGATGCGAACTTGCAGCAGGAGAGAAGGACAGTTGCAGGAAAGTGGCAGGCTGCAAGGGATACTTTTTTGCTCAACAGTCGTAGCACCGCCAAGCTCCCCTAGCAAGTATGGGAGTATAAAGAGGGCCGCCTCTGCCCGTCTTTGCTCTCTTCATTATCTCTATCGCCTCTCTACATCAAACCATTACTACCACATCATCTTCCATCAGACTCTCTGTTACTATATCCTGGTAAGATTTCACCAAACCAAGAGATCGCGGACGCTTCTGACTTATGCCAACCTCAAGCTCTTTGCCTACCTCGCCAATATGAAGGTCACCTCTACCATCGTCATGCTTGCCGCATTCGCCAGCAGCTCCCTCGCCATCTCGGTCAAGGACGCCGGCATTGGCTCGGGTCCTTCTGGAGCTCCCAACTGCATTCGGCAATGCCTGATCACCCTCTCCCCCGCCGACGGTGCCTCCTCCCAGCGGGCCGAAGGCTTCGCCGGCTCCTGCAAGGAGTACGCGGACAAGGCCCTCAGCGGAGCTAGTCGTTCTGTCGATGGAGGCCGTCTCAACATTAACGGCGTCAATGGAATTCTCGTAATCGACTTTGTCAAGAACGGCCGTGACCGCCGCGCCTCGTTCAACAACTGCAAGAATGCCATCTACACGGGCGGTCAATGCGTGCCTAGCCAGGGAGGTTGCGACTTCCAGGCTCAGTCCGGCTAAGCAACTGTCTGGCATATGTCTACGAGCGGGTGTCCCTTGGGGGCTGTTGGAGATTCAGTTGCTGGGAAGGTTTATTGTAAATGACATGGATTCGAGCATCTAGTCTGGCAAAATGAGAACATGCCATAGATATTCTGAATCTCATCCATCTTATCCAGCAACCCAAGTTCAGTGATATAGCAGTCACGTAATTCGAAACAGAGGCACATAGTTAGGTGTAAGTGCCTACCTGAAGCAAAAGTCTCCCCCCTTATTCAAAACTATACTGCCAGTCGGTCACAACCCTAACGTGATAAAGTCGACCGCGTCTTCTCATTAATGTTTCTATAGTTCCACCGCCCATGGATGGGCTATTGTATCGTGAAACGGACATGACACGAGCACGGTTGGCTGAGCGCAGAAGTTATGTTGAGTTCGCTAGGCAGGCGGAGAAAGTACGGGGACTGGATGACCGTTTGTCAGTAGTCCTTAAGGACGATGACGTCCAATATCTAGCACACACAATGTGGCTGTATCATGAAGGAAAGCTTGGGTTCTATGGGAAAGTCTTGGACGGAATAAAGAATGGGCATACCCGACCTTAGCGAATAACCCGTGGCGACCTTGGACAACACATTTCTCTGCAAATAGCCCACCTAACAGTATTACACTACGAGTTGATCACCATTGTCATGCGCAGGAAACAAGGACACAGCGAATAGTGACACTCATTAAGATACACACTCCGATCAACCGAGCACCAGTTCAATCTCCTCCACATTCTGCAGATCCCAAAACTCAGCGCTCACTTCCGCCAATCCCTTGCGATATGCGATCTTCCCTTCCCACTTAACCCACAGAGCAAAGTATACCGGGGCTTCTTCAAGCCGGAACGTGCCACGTTGTGCGTGAAGAATTGCTACTAGTTCTATAAGCATGCCTCTCTTACTTGTCCCTAAGGTCGTGGAATTCTTTGGTGCTGCTTGATATGGTTCGTCGTCGAACTCCGCATCTCCCTCCATCGGCCCACGAGGCGATGGCCTTGACTCCCCAGCGCATGAAACCCTTTCCGTTTCGTCAAAGAGCGCATGCCAATCCTCCCTATTGTTCGGATGTAGCGTCCCAATGACCTTCCCATTGTCGTTTTCAAAGACAGCCTCGTGAGGATGATCGTCTTTGCGATCAGAGGGAGCCAGATACAATCTCTGCGCTTTGCAAGACAAAAATGGTGTGCCTCTTACCAGGTCTGGTCTTGGATGTGCTTGATCGGTATCTGCAACAGGAAAAGGACAGAAGAACTCCATGTCCGGGAACAATGGATGCTTGAAGGCAAACTCTCCCAAGCCTTTCGGAGGCTTAATCGCTCTACCCATGTCGTCGTTGCCGTCCACGGGCTCGTATGGCTCTTTAGTCCATCCCTTGGGCGGCTGCCATTCAGGATCCCTTGCGGCTTGAACGTACTCGTGCCAACGTGATCCGACTCTTCTCCAAGGCCCGCTCACACTTTCACTCGTATACCATTCTACGATTGGCATGTAGTCCCACCGTGCGTGGCTTTGGATAACATACTCTTCTGAGCCGCCCCAGTGGATAAAACATCCCTTCCAGCCGATCCAAGACCAACTCGGAGGACAAAAAGACTCCGATTTCTTTCCGTCGGAACTTTGGCCAATGTGCTCGTTACCTGTGACACGCCGAGAACGGCGTCTCTCTAGGTCGCAATCGACTGAGATCCATATGACGCAAACATCGAAATACATCTCCGGGATACCGCACAAGAATCCACCCTGAAACGTACGGGTCATGAGACTCAACGTTCCCGATATAGCAGGCAGGCTGTCTTCCTCATATGTTAAGCTGCAAGGCGCATACCCATTCAGGAAGTTCTGATACTCGCCTGTGCTCGGGTACCCGTGCAGGATCTTAGGCAGCGAGAAGGATTCGCGTGTCTGCCTATGACTGTGGTCGTTGTCGGCAGGCGGCATATGATCCTCGCGCCAGATGGCACAGGCACACTCCCAGTGAGCCCTCCCTTCTGAGAAGATGATTCGCCGTTTTGACATGTGGTATTCCTGAAACGTCCAGCCGCGCGAGCCGTAACTTTCTGGCAGATGCGTCTCGTTGAGCCTAGAATCCGTCTCAATGACGCTTTCGCCACAGAACGGATAAATCGTTTGCTTCAAGTTTCGAGACCCCGATATGCCGTAGAGGCCATGGATCCCATCGCTGGCGTCTCCGTCGGCTGCGACGATGGTGGCGACGGCCGTGGAGAATATGGCGGCCATCTGCCCGATTTCAGAGTGCTTCATCGTTTCATCATCCTGTGGAATACATAATGCGTCGACGTAGAAGTAACGGTAACCCAAACGTTCGGTTATGCGCATGGCGTGGCGCACCGTGGCGGGGATCAAAGGCCAGACTTCTGACTCCGCTGACAACGCTTGTGGTCTTTGCAGTTGATGTAGAATCCCAGTCGTCGTCCTGAAGCCCATACCGTTGCCCCATCGATAGCTCAGAGCTATGTAATCTTTGTTCCCGAGACCAGAGACTAGGCTCTTAGTCTCGAGGTCCACGAGCAAAGTCGGCTCCGCACGTGCAATACCCAAAGGGTTGTCGCAAGTCTCCCCATGCAGCGTTCTACACAGTCTCTGCCACTGACACACCATGTCCAGATCAACCCACTGCGGGTCCAGTATCCTACCACGGCCACCATGATCCGGAATGCCGGATCGATACACAAGAGCCGCATGCGTCTGTAGAACATAGGCGCCGTTCCTGTCGGCCCCAAATTCAATGGCAACTTCGTTTCCGGGTCCAGTCTTGGAAACGTCTGCTTTGACGAAGTTGGAGCGCTTGTAAAGGTTGGGATTGCGCATAAACTCCACGCCCTGCTGTAAACCATTGATAAAGGGGCTATGCCCAGGGCATGAAGGCGCGAAGTCAGCCTCGGATATTTCAAAGTAAGTGTCGTTTTCAGTGCCTGAGAGAAGGTTCATTAATTGGCGGCATACGGTGCAGTCTGGCGCTTGGGGGGGTGTCTGCAAGTTTGGGGGAACGATTTTTGCGGGCTCTCGCTCAGATGCCATTTTCGATCTGGCAGGTCGTGGGCGGTACTCTCGTCAAATGAGATGTTTCTTGTAAGATGGAGACTGCTCTTGAACTAATAATCATGGAGTATGTTGAATAGTATTGACTTAACGGGACGAAATCCCATCTTCAGTGAATTATGAGAAGTGTGGAATAAGCGGAAGAATAAATAACTTAACCCCTAGAATACTTTTTTGGCGACTCTACTTTTCGCGGTACCCACTTCTCGCGGGTCCTTCTCTATTAAAATACTATATATTAAAAAGCTTGTATTTCATTAAGAGAATAGATAAATGGTTAATGTAAGCAGATAAGACCCGCAGGCTCGCTGCTCTCTTATCAATTGGTGTGGCGCCATATCCGCAACAAGTGAGGATACTGATTGATTATTTAGCCCTACGGGTTACTGGATTATTGTCGGCTAGCGCACGCCGCCGCTAACATTTACAGTTAAAGATTTATTTATACTTGCTATGTTAGCTACTTACGCCTATTGTTAAGCTATTTAATGTCGTGAATAGTTAGTTATCATATAACACAAAGTTTCTAAGTTAAAAGAATGATTCGAGTTAGATTTAATATGGTGTTCCTTAGAATATAAGATTGTTTATAGGATATAATTTGGGACTAGAGCTGGATTCAAGTCAGGACCCCTGGTACCCTCACATTGGTCCGGCTGGCGTGTCCGATGGGATGAACAGTTAAGGTGTTTCCCACAGTTAGCCCTGAAGCCGACCAGAACTTAGTTCCGAAGCACCAGAAGACTTGCGTTGGCGTTGCTTTAGTTGTGTTCCTGGACTCTTGTTATCGTATTGTGGCGTGTAAATGCAAATAAGCCTGTCGTCTCGGAATTCGCGGGCTTTTAACCGTCCCAACCTTTGCACTTTCTCGGTTCCCGAAAAACGCGGACGCCGACGTAACATGCTTAAGCGTGTTTACTTTTCCCCACCGCCTCGTATCATAGAACGCCAAGAATCCGAACGTCCGTGAATCCGGCCTTGTGACCCCCGTGCCGAGGAGCAAGTACGGTGGAGGATTAAGTGACCCGGTCCAGCTTACCTTGCCCCTCGAAGTTTCGGAATCTGCTGTTGTCCGAAGTCCGATAATCCGAAATTGAATATTGAATAACTCGCTGGGTGGACAAGCATGCTCGTTGGGTGCTCACACGTGAGCTGCTTGCGAAATGTAAATACTGTTGAAACTTCACGACAAATCATTCTTTTCGCGCGATTACATTTGTCACTCTTCTGGCCCCTGAACTTGAAAGCAATACTAGTTGTGTCCTTGTCTGCTCCTAACGTATCATGGCTGGTAAGAGCTACCCAGTGACGTGCTTGTCTGCATCCTCAGGCCTGCATTGTTGCAACTTGGGATATCCAGGAGAAAATACTAACTAGGGCTCTGCCATGAATAGGGATAATCATATCGAAGATACCCCTTGGGCAAGTGATAAGGACTTTCAACAGCCCTATCGCCCGGACTTGGGCACTCTGGTCCTCTTTTGGAGCCGCTCACCTTTACATCGCTGGTTGTGATGCTGTAGAGCTGCACGGTTTTGGAGTCGGATCCGTTCGTGTGCTCACGATGCATGGGAATAAAATTCGGGAAACATTAAAATATATTGACCCAGCTGCCCATTCTTTTGGATATTCAATTGCCGACTCACCTGGACTTCCAGCTACTGGCGCGCATGGTCTGGTCCAACTACGCGAGATGGGGAAATACGAAATGCAAATTACTTGGAGGGGTTTTGCCGACAGCGTGACACCAGGAGTGGAGGAATCTTTGAAGAAACAGTTGACTGCACTATATAATGATTCTATTGAAAAGGCCCGGAGGACCTTGGAGAATCCGTCCGGGTGACTTTTCCATATTCGCGTTATCAGTCACTGGAATAGCACAGCATACCGAATGAGAACGCTATTCCTTTTGCGCGAGTGCCTCACAGTAGTGTAACAGCTCACGAAGATCACTAAGGACACTGCCTGGAGCAAACCATGAACAGGCTTCCTGAACCTTCAGTTGCGTTACGGGGACAACCTGTGGTGAAATTTCGTGGTAAAGATATATCAAGTCTAACGCAATACGTGGGTAGCTTAGGTAAACAGGACAGCTCGTCACAGAAGCTCCTGACATAATCTCTAGGGACGAACTTAGTCTCTGTTACAAGCTTCCAGTCACTATTAAGAACGAGGAACAGGGCGAGATGTAAAAAGCAATATATGCGAAGATTATCCCTGAAGAAATACGCCAATATGTACTTAGGTCTAAGGCAAATGCTTGGGAGTTGTGTCCTCCTTGAAGTAGCTTTCCAATGCATCTCGAACAGTGAGTGGCTTGACATTAGGGAACAAATCGTTCAAGCGTGGCTCGTATCGGCTTGTATCTGCAAGGCCGGCACCCATAAAATACTGGATTGCGGAAGGAAGCCTCTCCGCCATTCTCTTGGGCCAATACTCATACAGGACTTCCCAGCCATCCAGCTGTTTAAAGCGGGTGATGTCTCCCGACTTCAAGTCTTCAAGATCGTTGTACTCTCGTTCGAACTTAGAGCCTATAAAATAATTAGCTGATCAAGAGGCTTTAGACGGTTTGTTCCTTTTCAAACAGAACTTACCGGAGGCTTTTTCTGCAAGGTCGACAAACTCGTTCCAGGTGAGATGGTCTCCAAACATGTAGAACCGGGTTGGCCACTGCGGAAGCGACAGACTGGCTACCACATACTTGGCAACATCCAGAGTATGCGTGAAGGACACAGGGACATTACCGTCACCTGGAATAATGGCTTTCTTCTCGTCTAAATCCGCAACATACTTGCCGGGAGTCAGAAAGGTCTTCATTTTCGACGAGAAATAGTAGTCGAGGAAGAAGCCATTGTGGAATCTCGTCCACTCAAGAGTTTTTGTCATCATGAGAACTCTTTCGATGTCGAGCTTGTACCCGCCGGTGTACAAGATGCTTGCCATTCTAGATCGAGAGATGAATGAATAGCCCAATAAAGACAAGAAGGTTATGACTTACTCCTCATCGTACGGAACATCAAAGGTGCTGGGCACAAATCTTTTCGTTACAGCAGAGGCTTCTGCAGCATGGATCAGGTTATGCTGCGATGGCGTGACTCCATCCGAGATGAAAACGTTCGAAATTAGCGTATGCACATTCTCGGCTTCCAAGACATTTTTCATGCTTTCGATGTTTCCGTAGTCCATAGTGACGATTTTCACCCGAAGCTCGTGAGCGAGCGTTGCATCGGCTTGTCGGCTGAGGATTTTGACTGTGTAGAGTTCTGGAAATTTCTTCAGCTCGTGGACAATGGCGAGTCCCATGCCTCTCGAGCCTCCGGCAACTGCGACATTGGTTGACATAGTCGATCTGTGTCAATTTAAGCAAGCGTTCGCTATGGCATCGAAGAAACAGAGAGAGCTTACATGACGAGGTCGATTGCTTTCAACCAATTTCGAGTAGGATGTTGTGCTGATGTCTGCTACGAATAAACAAGTGGATGTTTTGTCTCGGGAGCTTTACACCTTATAAAGGCCTGTGTTTCGGGACGCCTTGTTTACCCGTTACTCTTTGTTTTTCAGGCATACTTCGGAAAACCCGAACTTACGAAAGTCCGAGTTGAAGGTTCAGGTCCGTTGGTCAGACTTTTAACGATCACGGTACTTCGTGGTGTTGTACGGCTTAGGCAGCTCATAGGCTCAAAATGGGGCCGAAAGCTACGTGGTCGACTTTGTTGCGGGCGATCTTTATCTCAAATTTCACGAAGCGGCGCCGTCCTTCGTATTAGGGGGGTCTCGATTACGTTCCATGTCGACCCCACCTCGTCCCTCGGGCTGACGCAGAAAGTCGGTGACATGACAAATTGCAGTACCTATAGCCACACCTATTCATCTTTGATAGTAATGCACTTTTCGTACTGTAGTTACTTAGGCTAAGTTGCGACGTTAGGCGGGATTGCGTACTCCAGGCGTTTTGACACGTCCGGCCAGAAGCCTACTAGGAATGCGATTGGAACTCGAAGTACTGTTATTCTATCGAAGCTTATAATGTCTCTGAATGAGCCCTTCACCTCTAAAAATGGTTCGTTGCCGACCCGGTCCATCATAGAAAACCCCTTGAGGCTCAAGTCAGTGAGAGTTTCTCGAACATGAGATAGTGCATCAAGGATCTGGTCAAAGTTGATGACCGGTGTATCGAACGGATCTCTGCGTTCCAGTTGAGGACAATGGTGCCACTCCCAGTGCAACCTTTTCAGCGACTTGGTTACTGATAGGATGTGGCCAAGGTGTTGCTCTCGGAGCTTGGTGATGTTCAGTGAGGTGATGGTGGAGGGGTCGGGCCTATATGCCGGCCAGGTGAAAACTCTTGGGTTTTTGATAAAGACAGAGATATGTTCAACTGCAGGTAGGTAAAATAGCGAGAGAGCATCCGTAGGATCCACCCGATGTGTGCCGGTCAAATGCTCAAGGCGACGATGGTAAACCACCACCCGGAGTTGCTGGAATTTAGGCAGCGTGTAATGCAGAGGGGGACAGACAGCAGATTTAAGCATCATGGCAAAAAGGCGGCTTCGTTTGGTGGCATTAGGACCAAGCTCAAGATGTGTGATGTTTGGAAGCTGTGCTATGAGGGCTGTGATAATTGCATCAATTGACCGGGCCTGGACTGCGTCTATCCATTGGTCGGCAAATGGCACCCTTGTGCACTGGATAAATTGAATGACTTTGTTCATTTCAAGGCCGGCGGTAGGGATCTTCCGTGAAGGGAAATTTTGAATCGCCAAGTCAGGTTTGTGAATGGTGAGGCTCCGGACGTACTGGGACAGCTCAGGCCTATGCAGCAGGGTTCGCAGCAGTTGGGTGATTGGCGGCGGCTCCTTATACCACCATGATAGCCACTGAACCGTCGAGTATAGGTGAGGCTCGGTGAGGGTGCGTAGCGCCTTATTAACGAGACTCAGCGCATAAAAGTTCGACGAGTCGACCAACTCCAAGATGGCGTGCACGATCTCACGGGGGTATTCAGGAAGGAGAGCCATTTTGTTTCAAGTCTGTAGGAGCATCAGCAGAATCCTTGTCACTTTGATGGGCGTCACTCACGTCGGGTTTTTAGTAGTGCGTCAGAGAATGGATGAACGAGCGCATGAATCTGCGTGTTGATGATGCACTGGCAGGGATAAGCAGAAATATCGAAGCGCCGCGTACTCGTAGGGATGCAGCCTTCATTAAATAGCTAACAAAGTTATAGATAGACGGCTAAACATCCATGCCACGGGTGTTTCAACCGACGTTGTGCGATGCCTGATTGGTTGTTTCGAGACATAAGCTGACCCGTCAACCCCACGGTGTTGGTTGACGTGGAGGCGCAGGGAGGAGGAAGGTGACGATGAGGAGTCCACCAAACGTGGTATTGCACCAAAATCAGGTGCTGGAAGCAGGTGTCAGGAAGGGAATGGCAGGGCACAGCCAACAGTCAGCTTCTGAATCTGCGGATGAAGGCTGCGCGAGCAGGGCAGGGCAGGGCCGAAAATACATGCATAGTCTTAAAGTCTCGCGTCATCTGTGACATCTCCCCTGTTCCGCGTCGAAGTATCGGCCGTTGGGGTCGAACTGAATGCCGTCCGGGGACGAAATGCCAGTTGATACTACGCCCATGAGTACTATCACTACTTTGACGTCAAGAGGCGCTAGCTCAAGTCCGAGAGTGTCGGAGTAAGCAAGAGAAGCTGCTTTGGAAGCATTGCATCCAGACCAAAAGGGATTGGGAATCCGGGCCAGCACAGAAACTGTGTTCGTGACAGCCGGGGTTTGCTGCGTGTCGGACACAGCTACTAGAAGGCGGGGCGTGAAAGCCGACAATGTCAAATGGCCCGAATATATTGGCGTCAAACATCTGGAGCAAGTCAGTGTCTTTGACAACGTAGTACGCACTGTTGATGGAGGAAAATGGTGACGAACTTGAGCCTGCGTTATTGAACAGCATATGCAACCTTCCACCTGTTCGGGTTGTAATCTCAATCTTCAGTAGAAATACTCTTGGCCTCAGTGACATCGAGCGTTAATATCTCAGTGCCCTTTTCTTCGAGGCCGACGAGAGACTTGGTGGATCGAGCGGTGGCAAAGGCTCGCATCCCCTAGCCGGCGAATTGAAGGGCCAGGGCATGACCGGCACTACCCTTTAAGCATCTAACGAGTAGATTTTGATTAGTTGTGCTCTAATTAGGAGGATCGTAGCACCGTAGTTATAGTTGGTGACGGAGGCAACGTACCCAGTGAGGAGAATAGAGTGGCGCTGTGCTGAAGCTATTTTGGGTTTGGATGGGATATAATATGCTGGAAGGTTGAACGAAATCGATGCAGCTTAGCCAGTCGCAGATTGGACATGGATTAGATAATGGTTTCTTTTTATTCTCGTGTCCGGATTGTGTTTGATGAGTGCTGTCGTCGGCATATCACGAACGAACAAGCCAGATGGTGGCCAGGAGTATGCTGCCGGGGCCTCAACAAGAGTGGCCCACTACGGAAGATAGACGTAATAGCTGAATTCAATCAGCCAATTCCCTATCAAGCCAAGAAAACTTTGAACCTTGTCCCAATCCGCACGCCCGGAGATGTCCTCTTGCTTCAGCCATGACGCAAGTGTTACCATAGCGCCAACTGGGTGGAGATGATCAGAATTCCGCGCCATTCGGCATTCCAGTTCCCCCGAAACTGGCGGGCTCAGAGTCTCATATGTAATTGCTCCGACCCAGTCCTGCTCACATAATCTCTCCTCCCAAAAATCGTGACTACTCCAGTCCGAAACTTGCGTATCGTCGCCAGTCGACACTCCGCTACGGGACGACTGTTGCTCCATCTGAGACCGTTCAGTCCAACAAGACTCGTGCTTCACGGCGAAGGGCAGGTTGGGCCAACTTGTTTAATACCTCGGCGGCGGCCTTGTCTTTTGTAATTCATACAAGCACCAAGCTTACAGTCCCACTGACTCCATCTCCGCTGCACGATGAAAGCCCTCGTGTCCAACCACTCCCTGCTTGCCAGGGTCGCCAACCTGAGTCTTGGCAAATCCTTTGGGCGCGGCGCCGATTTCAAGGATGTCCCTGTTCCAACCATCTCTGACGACGAGATCCTCGTCAAGGTCCGCGCCGTCGCGCTGAACCCGAGCGACTTCAAGCATATCGATGTCCTGTCCCCGCCGCACTCCATCATCGGTTGCGACTTTGCCGGCGAGGTCACCGCGGTCGGGAGCAACGCCGCCAAAACGTGGAAGGTCGGCGAGCGTGTAGCCGGTTCCGTCCATGGTGGTCTCTACCCCGACCGCGGCGCCTTTGCCGAATATCTCAAGACCGACGGCGATCTCGCTTGGAAGATCCCCGCCGAGATAACCAACGCCCAAGCAACGACGTATGGTGTGTCGGCTGCCACCGCCGCCCTCTGCCTCTACGGCCGTCACGGTCTCCCTTGGCCCAGCGAGACCCAAAAGCCGAACGAGACAGCGCCGACAGATCGCCCAGCAATCTTCATCTATGCAGGCTCTACCTCGGCCGGTCTCTTCCACATCCAGCTAGCCAAGGCGGCCGGCTACACTGTAGTCACGACTGCCTCACCGCACTCCTTCGATCTCGTCAAAAGCTACGGCGCAGACTACGTCTTTAGCTATCGGTCTCCCACAGTTGCTGAAGAAATCGTAAAGCAGTTCCCCAACATCTCAAAGGCCGTCGACTGCTTCTCGGAAGGCAAATCGACCGACATTTGTGCCAGCGTTCTCAAGAACAAGGGAGGCAAGGTGGTAATGCTTCTTGATAGGGGCAAGTCTAAGACTCCTGGCGTGGAGTATGAACTGGTCATGGCATATACGGTATTTGGCCATGCGTTTGCCTGGTTGCCGCCCATCGGGCCTAAATGGGAGGCCAGTCCATCCGACCGCAAGGTTTTCGCAAACCTCTGCGCCATCCTTCCCGAACTTACTAAGACCGTCAAGCCACTCCCAATCACCATGTTGGAGGGTGGTTTTGATGCTATTCTCGTCGGGTTGGATAAGCTGCGAGCAGGGGAGGTATCTGGAAGCAAGTTGGTTATTAATATTTAATTGTTTGCATGTATGTTGTCGTCTGGCTCAACGAATGATAATTAACGAACACAATTAATATAGTCGATGTAAGCAAGATAGTCATTCAAAGGCTGACTGGTCTATATGGTAAACGTTGGGTTAATTCAGCACACCAGGCCCTGTCCTGGTGGTGAGCCGCGCCGAGCAAGGATGTCGTACCCATGCCCACGCATCAGCATCGGTCTAGGCTCTCCAAGTGATATGAATGAAGATTGTTCATTTGTGGGGATATAACGCTAAATGACGGGCTCGGGTTTAATGTCAGCATTTAAAAGGGACGATGTATTATCACATGTAGTCGTCATCCACTGCCGTAAATGTTTCAAACTAGCTTTCAATGAGCGTCGAGCCGCTAACCAACATGCCCATCTATAGGGTGTGAAATTAACTCGAGTTACCCTATTTTCCCTTCCAGGACTGATTCAACATCTCCTTCACAGTTGTCACCTTGATGTGCGGGAACTGCTTGTTCAAAGCCTTTTCCTCCGGGAAATCGAACACGCCCTCCGTCACCCAGTAACCAAATACAGAAAACAACTTCTGCACCCACTCCTTGGGGAAATACGAATAAGCAGCAACTTGGCCAGGCAGTTCGGTGATTTTTCCATTTTGCAGCTTCTCCACGCTGTCGTACGTGACAGTGAATTTCTCGCCTGTCACGGCTCTGTTAGTGGTCTGCTTGTGGTGGCAATCCGATATAGCTGGAAGTAAGAGGGGGATGACACGGCTAACGTACCTCTAGCTTCTTCAGCCAACTTCACGAATTCCTCCCAGGTCATTTTGTCACCGATGACAATGGTGTCCCGGTCCCATTTCGGGAGGTTGAGCGCCTCGACCACGAACTTGCCAACGTCGAGAGAATACGTAAAAGTCATCAGCTCCTTGCCAGTCCCCGGAATCGAAGCTGCCTTGTTTGCCATGTCGACGACAAACGTAGTCTGTTGAATATACGTCTTGACGTGTGGCATACCGTAGTACTCCAAGAGCCATCCGATGTTGAAAGCCGTCCACTCCAAGGAAGTCTTCTCCAGTTCTGCGTGGGCGGCCTTATGCTGGTATCCATGGGGCAGCATTTGAAAATACCTAGATGTTGGTATAAGCTCCATTACTGGGTTGAAATGCGCTCAGTGCTACTCACTTTCGGCAGCGCGAGCACCCCACGAGCTAGGCACGAATCTCTTCGTCACTGGTGACTTGTCGGCTGCTCTAATTAGGTTTAACTGAGCTTCCCCTACCCCGTGGATATGGAGGGCGAGGGCCGAGATCACTGTGTGTATGTTGTGCTTCTCCAAAATCTCCGCGAGGGCATCAATGTTTTCATAGTCCACCTCGATGATCGGCAGGCCTAGATCTTCTGACGCAAGAGACTTATCAAATGGTTAGCCAGCCTGGCCAAAGCCTCGTAGAGGAGTAGATACCTTGCGGGACAAGACAATAGCTGTGTGTCGCGAGTTATCCTTGATGGCTTCGACGATGGCTCGCCCGACACCACCTGTGCCTCCAGCAATTGCGACGTTGACCATTGTAGCTTTTTTGACTGAAACGTGAGTAGGAGGATGGCAAGTTCAAGATGCAGGCTGGGAAGGCGCTGCTTTCGCGTCTTAAATGAACATTATGATTTCTTCCATGCCTGAGATGTAGTAGGAGTGGTGAGACAATCAAAGAACACGTCGGGGCTTGATCCAGCCGAGTCAAGGCGGGATTCGGGCGAATGCGATTACACGGAGAGTAGCTTCCGTAATCTTCACAATTGCAAGAAAGCCGGCGGCATCATCGTCTGACAAAGAATCCCAAACAATCCATACAGGCATACTCATGGCATCGATCTTTGGCGATCGGCTTAGCCCCACCACACTGGGTTATCATCGCGGGTGCCGAACGGACGAAAACCCGAACGTTGGTCGGGGAAGGAATTTCGAGATTACGTACATCCTCCGACCGCAAAGCCGTTCTAACACGGCATGCTCTTCTAAGCAAGCGCTTCAGGGCACCCCTGAATTTAACGACAACTGAACATATATCACCTTGAGGGAATATCCTCTAAGACTTTAATCCATCTGGTTAAGGTATCATTACGTTCTTACCACCCAGCATATTTGCAAATGGCTGTCATCGCAGTCGCAGGAGGCACCCGCGGCATTGGGCGCGCAATTGCAGAAACCATCAAAGGTCAAGGCAAACACGACGTCAAGATCCTCAGTAGAACTGTGAGACCTTGCATAACAAACAGTTTGCAGAATATTCTAATTTACTGATTGAGCAAGGCCAATCCCAACCTTGCAGCAGAAAGCGGTTGCGAAATCATTGCAGTTGATTATGACAACGTTGAGTCTTTGACCCAGGTGCTTGTCGACAATCGAGTCGACACTGTCATCTCCACATTGTTCCTCACAACCACCGGAAAACCACAAGTCAACCTCGTCCGAGCCTCAGAGATATCGCAGTACACCAGGCGGTTCATCCCCAGCATTTGGGGCATTCCATACACAATGGAATAGGTCTACTTCCCACCCAGCCTCTGATGACTGTGTCAGGTGCATACGTTGCTCATGTGATGATGTAGGCAACTCAGAGACTTCCCAATCGGTCGGGCAAAGCTTGAGGCACTTGAGGAGCTCGAAACGAGCTCGCTGGAGTATACCCTCTTCTATGTGGGGTATTTCCTCGACTTTTGGGGACACCCACACGTGAAGACGTATCAGCTGCCCAACATAATCGCTGTTGACATTGAGCACAATGTGGCTGCGGTGCCGGGTACGGGCGAGACACCAGTGACATTTACACACACTAGTGACGTCGCCAAGTTTGTTGCGGCTAGTCTGGAACTTCCCAAATGGGACCGCGAGAGCTATGTCATTGGTGATACGGTCACTTGGAACGAGTTTGTGCGCATAGCAGAGGAAGTCAAGGGTAAGTGCTCAATTCCCCGATAACACAGAAAACTTGGCTGACGCACCCGATCAGGCACAAAGTTCGATGTCAGCTATGACTCTCTCGAACTTCTGCGGACTGGAAAGGTGACAGAACTTCCCTCTCACCCACCACTATATGCACACATGCCCAAAGAGCAGATTCAATCCATCTTCTCAGTCTTTGGAATTTGGTTCGAGGAAGGGATGTTCCACTTGCAGCCGAAGAACGGGGCCCTTAACGAAGTATTCCCTGAAATCAAGGCTTGGACAGTGAGGGAACTCCTAGAGTTAGCCTGGAAGGGTAACTAGCCTTGTAACCCGATGGAGCAATCTGAATAAGGACTTCTTCTGGGCAAACAAATCTACGAATGTATCACCTTTGAGACCTCTCTTTTTGCCTCTAGTACACTGTTAAAACATCAACGTCGTAGCCTCCGCGAGGAGCGATTGCCTTGTTACTCGAACATGTTATCGATTAGAAATAGCAGTAGCAAGCCTATGGACAACACGCAACTAATGCGTTAAAAGCTCAGGTCGGTACAAGCGCGAAGAGTGGTAATGTCAACTTCTTCCTCTCTCTGCTCGTGAAATGGTACATCTATTGAACGTTGGGTCGAGGGTGCATGCCCAGCACCCCTTCGGGTCTCGGGCGAATCAGACGTCCCCGGATAAAGAGGGTTGCAGGCAGCAAGGCAGAATTCCTTTCCGCCAGTTCTTACATAAACCCCTCAAAATCTCACCTACAACTTTAAACTTGTACATGCTTGCAACGTACACTCTTGGATCCTAAAAGGAACCATACTCTTCGAGCTCACACAAGGAAACCTTGGAAGAGCTGATACGGACGATCAGCATGGAAACCCTCGAGGTACCCCAGGATGAGCTCTGCTCCCGGTGTCAGACTGTCAACGTTACCAAGTACCTACGCGACAAAGAACACACTGGGTCTCTTGAACTCGGGTACTTTCAGGATATTCTGAAAAACGACCATTGCCCACTATGCATGCTCGTCATCCGAGCACTTAGCGTCCATTCGCAAAATTATTGGAAGCCGGGAAGATACCCGGTTGAAATGTGCTATCTCGGCAGGTATGAAGACAAACCAGGTCCGCCAGAACTCGACGTATGGTTTGAAGCCACATCAAAGACCCTTCCGAAAGGTATATGGGGACACCTCACTACACTGGGTCACATCCTGGCCGTGAACGATGGATCAGCAAGCCACGCACGAGTGGTTGGCGAACAGCTCGACTATCCGCTTATCAAAACCTGGTTGAACAACTGTTCAAGTCACCATGGAACAAAATGCAACCAGCGCAAATCGGAAACCGAAAAATCATCTTCCTTGGTGCTCGTTGACGTCAAAAACATGTGCCTCGTCGAACGCAGTTGGAACTCTCGCTACTTGGCGCTCAGCTACGTCTGGGGAAAGACAAATCATTTCGCAGTCATTGAAAGAACCTACCAAGCACTGCGGGAAGATGGTGCTCTGCTACGCATACGTGACGAATTACCACCGGTCATCAACGACGCCATCGACTTTGTCGCGGCGATTGGAGAGACGTATCTATGGGTAGACGCATTATGCATCATTCAGGACGACGTGGAGTTCAAAAACAAGTACATTCCACAGATGCACACAGTTTTTCGCCAATCTCTTTTGACAATTGTTGCTCTATCCGCAGATGGCACTCAGTCAGGACTGCCCGGAGTTGTCGCTGGATCCCGCACGCCGGACCAGTCACCCACAAAATTAAGACCCTTGACCTTAATAACAAAGTTGCCAAATCTGAGTATCGCTATACAGTTATCCACATGGAATACAAGGGCATGGACCCTCCAAGAAGGCCTGTTTGCTACAAGATGCCTGTATTTCTCGAAATCCCAGGTTTATTGGCAATGTCCTACATCCTATTGCTCAGAAGACGATAGCTTTGAAGCGCTAGCCAAACACGAAGGTCGGATCGCTTTCAAGAGCTTCAACCCTCTGGAACGAGAAGTTGGGGATGATCCAAGAATGCAGTTCAATGTGTATGAGTCCCTCGTCAAACAGTACTCACCAAGGGCGTTGAGTTACCAATCCGATTCTCTCCATGCTTTCGCTGGCGTTCTTTCAGCGATTGGAGAGTTGTATGGGTGGACTTTTGCAAGCGCACTTCCCAAGAATATGTTCGCGCTTGCGCTCCTCTGGTCACCTATGTCAAGCGCCATGATGCGGCCTAAAGTGTCTTTAGGTGAAGACTGGACACCATCAGCATGCGAATCACCTACTTGGTGCTGGACAGCCTGGACAGGGGACATATTCTGGAATTCTTGGCGGTTGGACTCATACGCTGGGCGCGGCATCAGTCTTCGGACAGCAGTCGAATCTTTCATGTACAAGGATGGTGCCGGCTTCCATGAGATTCGCATTGGACCAAATTTCGAGCTCCCGCAACCTTCTACAGTGTTCCAGCCAGGCGAAAGGTCAGATAAGACGAAATGGGACACAACGAGAGCAGATGGGATCATCGGCCAATACCCACTGCTGTTTGAGGCCAGCACTATCAGACTCGACTTATACAAGATTGCGCCACCTCAGCTGGGTTCGAATCACCCCTTGGGTTCCTCAGGAGGCCATGGCTCCATTTCGGACTTCTTCAAAAGAGTCATTCGCAACTCTCTATGGATTCATGACGACGCTGGAAACCACTGCGGAACAATCCTGGGTCTGAACTCTTGGGTTGCATCCTGTGATACTGCATGTTGTGACCTTGTTCTGCTATCACGCAGCGATCAAGACGAAGTGACGCAGGCGGACATTGAAGCCTATCGGCATAATTTGCCACCAGAATATCCATCCAGCGACGAGTATTATAACGAGATCTACGACACGAGTTCCTATAAGTACAAACGGGAGTGGGCCCTCAACTTCTTACTCGTGGTTTGGAACGGAGACATTGCCACTCGGGTGGCTGTTGGCCAGATGCATGCTGACGCTTGGGACGAAACGCAATCGGAAGTCAAGCAAATCACACTAGTCTAAAGTGGAAAGCAGTTGAGAATATAAACTTTTGTGTGTCTAGTCCAATAATCATTCCGTCTGGGCTTACAGCTTTTCCACAATGAACTTCATGATTCCTTGTTGAAGACCAGTTACTGCAGAACTTCCATGGTCTTCGCCCTCAGACTCCCATGTATCGATATGTCGCACGCTTGGGCAGGGCTCCAAACGCTCCACAAGCGCCTTCATCGTATCCCTCATTTGGTCATCCTCAGAACACGCCTTCCTCTTCGCAAAGGCCTTCTCGTCCTCCCTCGGCCGCGGTACCAAGTCCTTTGGGGCAGATCCCCACGAGAGAAATAGTGATGGAATAGGGTCGGGAGGAGTCTCGCGGGCCCTGAAAGCGACTTCTTGCTCCTTAATGATGGAGGAATGATTCCACCAGATGACAGGGCTTCCAGCAAGGATTGTATTAAAGAGCGTCGGCTTGGTATAAAGAGCGTTGAGGGCGAAGATTCCGCCGTACGAGTGGCCGTAAAGAGCCTTGCGGCCAGCACTCAAAGGAGCCTTTGGGAAGAGGGTGCCGTGGACATAGGTCATAACGTCCTTCTCGATGAAATCCAGGAAGATAGATGCCTCGCCGAAAGAGAGGTGATCCTGAGGCTTTCCATATCCATCAAGCGGGATGTCGTATTTTCCGTCTGCAGTTGGCGCAGTGAGATCGGGTCCCCGGCGGTGATCGTAGACGCAGCTGGTGTTGGGATAGCCGATGCCGACTACTACAGTTCTGGCCGTGTTGGTGAACTCCAATCGGCGGGTGACATCTACCGCTGAGAAGAAATACGCATTGCCGTCGACGACATAGCTGGAGGGAGAGCCAATGTGGTCAGATTCATGCCCACAAGCTACTTAGATGAGGCCTTTTACTCACATGGTGGAGACAGGAGCGTCATTTTCCGGTGGGACTCGGTCTTTGCTCCAGGCTAAAGGCCAGGCTACCTGAACAATGTAGTCTCCTCTATCGGTGCGTGCCGTGTACTGGCAGGTGTTTGGGAGGTGAGCGTGCTCGAGTGCGGTGGCCATTTTGGTTATCGTCCTGGAGTATTGCGTGTGGATGAGGGTTCGTGGAATGGCGTGCATGGCCCGAGTGAGGCTGACATTTATACCGCGCATGTTTGCGCTGTGCGTGCTCAGCGTCTGTACGAGAGCCCCATAAATCAAACGTATTTGACAATGACGATGGTAGACGGCTAACAGCTGGCCGCTTAAAAGTGCGTCTCGGCAGTCAGCAGCTTACCTAATGAATATGTGCTTGTTTCACGAATGCACTAGGTTGGATCTGATAAGATTAGATGGACCCAGATGGTTGCTAGAAACCCACCTGGTGGAGTTTGGGGGCGCCAAACCCCGATCTCGGGACGAACGATGAGATCCTCGGGAGAGTCGCTGCCTGGGCTGCTGACGAGAGATAACGAGTTTCTTCTTATGTGGCGAGGTGTTGTCGGCTACAAGGAAATCATGACAACGTATATGAATATATGAATATAAACCACCACTCAACTCTCCGCTACCCTACAGAGAAGGTGACGATTTGCCGACATCGGCGCCTCTTTCATATTTCCCTCACCATTCAAGGAAGAAAGTAGGAATATTCAACCATCATAAACCTCCAAACAATAACCGCGTGAGAAGTTCTCTCTCACTTTGCTGTACATTTTGTGGATTGAGGAGTTATTCACAATTTGCAACCTCATGGTAGGTGTTGGATCGCGTACGGCAAA